>JAECUM010015746.1:0-75589 GCA_016617855.1 Megalonaias nervosa | reverse complement strand
GGTTGCCTGGTCCAAAACTTCAGGCTCGACAACTTTCCACATCAAGCATTTTATGACTGTAGTCAAGTCATCCACCATAAAAGGCACCATGGGCTTATCCGTTTGGTAGTTAGCCAGGAAAGGCTGCAATATGGTTGCAATGAAACAAAATAACTCTAGCTTTGCTCTGATTAGCTTGTCCTTCACTGCTTGACTTACTACATCAAATGATTTGTTGGTAGGTTTAGGTAACTGTTTTGACTGAACCTTCTTGACATAAAGTTCAACTGAATCCCACACCTGCAATGCTCGCTGGGAAACGGGTACGTTTTCTAACTATCTATGGTCTACAAATTTTAGTGGCATGATTGTATTACCAGCCAATTTCTGGTAATCTTTTCTCCTGGCAGGTGAATCTTTAAAAAGATAGTACAGACTGCGCAGAAGTGAAGCGATTCCCCATTCTGTAGCAAGTGCACCTGCCTTAAATGCATTATGCAAAGCATGCGGTCCAATGAGCCAATATTAATTAAATCATGGCCATAGTCTGTATTTATCTGGCTTTGGATAATGTCTAAAACTTTCAAATTCACATTGGGCCTGTCCATACTTATCTGCACCATGTTGTGGATATTCAAGTGGTTCATTGTTTCTTCTCTGAAATGATCAACTATGTCATCAGCTGTAGCATGGCCTGCAATCAGAGAGGATAAATACATATAAATCTTCACCAATTGCCTGGGTCCATGCTAAGTAATAATTAATGTATAAGAGTGTCAACTTATTCATTTTTAGTTCATGCACTTCATTATATATGTATGTATGATTTCTGCTCATTTAGTTTATTTTTTTTATTCACCTATCTTTAGTAATTCCAAGGAAAATGTGAATGCAATCAATACTTCTAAACTTGACAGCTGATGAAAAAAATTAAAAGAAACTAAAAATAAAAATAAAATAAAAATAATAATAATAAACAATATACTTACCTAAAAACTGTGATCCCAAGTATCTGGTCACAACCTGGATTGACCGCTCCAGTGGCCAAGTGGTTAGAGCGTCCGCCTCGGATGCAGGAGGTCGTGGGTTTGATCCCTGGCCGAGTCATACCAAAGACTTACAAAACTGGTACTAACAGCTGCCTCGCTTGGCGTTCAGCATTAAGAGGTTAGTGTTAGGACTGGTTGGCCTGGTGTCAGGATAATGTGACTGGGTGGGACATCATGCTACATGTCTGCGGCATGATGCCCCAGTGCTAGACATCACTATAAACTGCCACACTGCAGTCATCGTAGCGATATGACTGAAAAATTGTTAAAGCTACGTTGAAAATCCAAATCACACACACACACACACACACACACACACAACCTGGATTGTCCCACCATCCCAGAATCTGACATGTATGTCCATCTGCTTTTCTTGCATCTTCTTGTTCAAGGATTCATCAAACAGAATCACAAACACACCACTGACACATGACAGAATTATTTTTTTAAGGTGTTCCGCAATGCCAAAAACACACAAGTAAGATGTTTTCTTTTCTGCACATGAAAACTTTGCAGCCAGAGCACTGTCTGGGAACACAGCATGAAAAGCATCAGCAATATGTTCATTTTGATTTGTAGGATGCATGTGTGACCACAGTATGCAATGTCCATAAAATTTCAGACCTCAGAACATCATTCTTGGAAAGGAAATTGGAAATATTTGCAGATGTTGACTGTGTGGGCAAAGCTGCATCAGATGGGGGTGGGGGTAACATCAATCCCATCATTAATTTATCAGAATGCAACTCTGTCTTAGATACAATGTCAGTGTCTCTGGCACATCTTGATTTTGTCTGTTTTTATTCCAAACAAATCCAAACTCATTGCTGACACTGATGCTTCACTTTTCCGGTGTTCTGCACCTTTACGGTGTGATTTAAGGGCGCTCTCACCCATAGCCCTGATGTCTATGATGATGTAACCATACAATCAATCAATTTCTGTGGTACTGATCATACGAATAACTTCACAGAAGAGCATCAATTTTATATAAAAAAAAGATTTGGAAAACTTTTTTGACACAGGATGTTCAATCGGTTTGTGGAAATAAATGACACACTGTTCATATATGTCATTCTGTGTTAACAGCTACAAAGCCAAAAAATATGTATGTTTCCAACTGCACTGGTTATAAACTTAGGGTAGGTAGTTAGTATTTTTAATTTTATTTGTAATATTATATTGTTTTTTCAAACATCATATATGTTATAATGATTTGTATATATAATGTACTAAATCCTTCGGGGCCCCGAGTGGCCGAGTGGTCTAAAGCGCTCTCCGTTACGGATCACTGCCATCTCATCTCTTTCTGCGTGGGTTCGAGTCTAGGATTCGGCAAATGAGGATATGTGAGAAAGCTTGCCAGTAGCTTCTCATGGGTCGGTGGTTCTTTCCGGGGATTTCCCAGTTTCTTCCTCCACCATTAATACTGGCCGCCATGTATAGCCTATCATGTGCTGAAAAATGGCATTAAACCCCACAACAACAACAACAACAACAACTAAATCCTTCAAGCACTGGGCAAAACCGACTCAACCAGATGCACAAATCAATTTTGGATTACTTTTTTTTTTACCCTTGGGGAAAAAAGTGCTAGAGTTAGCACTGAAAAACAGGAACAGTCTGTCGACCGGAAATACATTTGTAGGTGTATAAAAAAAATAATAAAATAACAACGGAATCTTCTTACTCAGTAATACAGTAATCATTAAGAAATAGGACCTTGTCATTATATTTTGATCTAAGTTTTGTAAAAGATTTATATTTATCGAAAGACATTAATTTAAGAATTAAATTTAAAATGATTATTCACTTGTTAAAGATTACATGTAGCAAATTCAGCACTCAACAAAATAGTTTATATAAGAAAACAGTAAATATACTGTTTCCTCCATTTCATTGGTGTCAGTCCTAAATATTTCCATAAAAGAACAATATTTACATATATCAGCATGAAACAATCAAACCGTTTCCTAGAGTAAGTTTTCTTTACAATAAGATTGTTAAAATTATGCGCTGGAAAGTCTTAAAATGCAGGAAGTTATGGGACTTTGCGTCACCTACTTGTTCATAGCCTTCTCCACCCCACCTCCCATCTTCCCATATATATATATATATATATATATATATATATATATATATATATATATATATATATATATATATTTACTTTCCTTACCAGCAGCTGATGAAATACACTTTTTTAATTTCCAGCCAATCATTTTGGATGAACTATATTTACTGACAAAACAGACAAACAGGAAGGTGTACAGACTGGAGATAGGCATTATTTAATTAAAAGAATTTAATCCACTGAATCTGAACCATGTTCTATATCATGCTCCACATGTATAATTATGTGTGTATTCCCTATCTAATGATTATCCCATCTTAGTGAGACTGGCAATAAACAATTCCTGATCCACAATTAGCCTGTTATAAAGAATAAATAAATAAGTTTAAAAAGAAGGTGTTACTGCCATTTTTCAACTAGTTGGACAAAGAATGCTAAAGCAATACATAAGGGATTCTTTTTCCTCATGCAAAACATGCAAAGTTAACCAGTGATCGTGTGTAGCATTGTGGATCCATGGCAATGTCCTCCATTTTTAGAATCTGTAATACACTGAACCTGGGATAGTTAACCTTTTCAGTGAGAGATGTTAACAGTACCATCTGTCATCATAAATGTCCCATAATGGCAAAAGATGGCACTGATTACATTGTTCCAACTCTCATTATGCTGACATTCTACTTGCAATTTTCACTATGATACCATTTATCTTCTACGATCATTTTTATTGTTTTGGTCCATTTATCTTCTATGATCATTTTTATTGTTTTGGTGATTAAAATATATCAACATGCAGAGAGGATATTCATACTTACATAGAAAGGATATAAATACTTACATATCCTTACAAGTTCATGAGCATGACAATTAATTTATCAGAACAGAAAGAGGCCAAAAATATGGAATTTTCACTCGCAAAGCCTTAATACTTATTCACATGTTGGATTTAAAGGGTTGCAGAATCATTTTGACTTAAAAATATGATAAAGCCAAAAACCAGAAGTATTTAGTTATATCTTTTTTCCTGGCAAGAGATAAAAAAATATTTGCTTAGGTGGCAGTTTTCACTGCAAATACTGAACATCAAGCAAACATATGTAAGTAAATTTTGTGAAAACTTTGAAACATAACTTCACCAATTAACAAAGCACAATGCAAGGCTCATTCTTAATGCCAGGCCATGACATAAGCTCATTTGGTGTTACTGCCAGTTGAACACCCATAAAAACAAAACTATGGCAGCTATGGACATGACATTTTTACTGCATGGTAAGGGGGTCAATTCATAAAATGTCTCACCAAGCCCATGAAGGTGTCTCTGGTAATATTCAAACTTCCAACACAGTAAACACCCTTGGAGTTGATTGCTTCAGCCTGAGCAAGGGAGGTAACTTCTACTGATCCATGTGCTTGCTTTACAGTCTTCAACCATTCCAGACAACGACTTGTATCTTGCTACAATACAAATTTTTATGAGTATGTAAATAAAACGATAAAATTTACTCATAAAATAAATTAATACATGAAGAAAATGCAATATTTCAGCAAATTTGTCAGAACAAATGCCCCAATTGGGAATGAGATTACCCACCTGGCAGACATCTACCAGAAAACAGAATTTACAAGCAAAAAATTTTGTTACTCAAGTAGTTTCTGTAAAAATTTCTTCAAATTCTATTAACCCTTTAGCTACAACTGCCGCATCTATGCATCAACCTGTAAATAGATCTTCAACCCCACTGCCGCATATATACGGTGTCAATAACACTGCTTTCTTCCCACTGGTGAATGTTTGTTTATAATCCAGCACAACTCAAAAGCCTAGTGCCACAAAGGTGCTTATGTTACCGCCATGTTAACTTAACACTGACTGGTTGAAAGTACTAAAATGTATATATTTTTAATTATCAAAACCAATGAGAGGACTGTTTACTCAACATTTTGATATAAGTTGAAATGTGGTCAGACAAATTTGGACACAAAGGAAGTGCTTTTCTTCACATTATGCAACTCATGTAGTTGAGATGGGCAAAGACGGATTCTGATTCAGAAATAAGTAAGTTTCAAGGGTTTAATGCAAGCAAAGTAGAAGAATTTAATGTTCACTCGAGAAACTAGATCATATAGTGATGTTAGTCCAGTTTCAACACCAAATGCAAGTGATTTTGAATCAGATGAGGAGGAGGCCATAGTCCCACTTGCACAATGGAATGATCACATCACTGTGTTCAAGATCGAAAATTTTGATCTGATGTTTACCCTCAATTCAACTACTGAGCTTAGACCACTAAGCAATGAGAAAGATTTTGGGGGAATTTTAATTCCTAAATTTCAGGTGGAAAACTTGTTAAGAAACAAATGATTATGCCAAGAAAATTGGTTCCCAAAAGCAAGACCTGAAATGATATGATACCAACATCACGAATATGTGGACATTTGCTGAAGTTTACATTGTCAAGAGCATTATGTAGAATATCCATGTACTTTAGTGTGTGGATAATGATCATTTTGAGAGGTACTACAAACAACTATGTAATTAGAGTGGATTTCATTCATATTTTATATGTTCATACATAAATACTAGGTTTATTTGTGGGATTCAAAACAGTTTTCATGACTGTGATTTCTTGTACGATGGGATCTAGGAGTATGTCAGGGTGGAAATATATAGATAAAATACACTATACAAGGTCTGCTGTTTTATATTTCATTGAAATCCAGCAAAAATAATGAATTAAATAATAAAATTAAATATAACCATGTTTTTACTATTAGTTTCTCTAGTCAGCCATGATGATGCTCCAGTATTCAGCCTAGTAACAAGCCTCAGTAGTCTCAGCTGCTGATATGGTAACACTCAGCAAAAAGTGAGGCTGCACAACAGCTACAGTGGTTAAAGGTTATTCAAAGAGTTGCACGATAGATAGATAGATAGATAGATAGATATATGGTAGATCAGTGTTGCTGACATCCTCAGATTTACTGATCTGATGCCACTAAAGTTCTGAAAAGTCATTTAATGACTAGAAAATCCAAAATGGGCACAGATCTGCTTCATTTGGACAATGTTTTTGGGTGCCTCTACCTTAGTGCTTCCAAAGCAGTTTCTGAGAAGTGGTTAAAAGGTATTTCTGTTCCTTGTTCAATTGGCCATATTTGCATGCCTGTTTAGCAGGACACTTTCTATAAAATGAAGCTGAATTCTGGTGACCACATTTTAAGAAGCAATTCAGTGATGAAGTTTTTGGAGGCGTATTGAAAGTTGATCAGTATCATTTGTAATAACTATAAAGTCCATCATGATATGATGTTTTCAATTAAATATGGCAAAAGTCATTTTAGCTGGGGTTCTTTAAAGATTTATTTAATGTTTAGACATTGGCCATATTTGATGGAAGACTGACATAATTTGTATACAAATAATAGGTCTTTGTACCAAGATGCTTTCTGTCGAATTTGTCTTCTACTGAAAAACAGTTCCATAACCAGTCTAACTATGGGACGATTAGGATTGAAATACAGATATAGAATGTGTATTGACAAGAATTACAATATGTATCAATATATCATTACACAACTAGTAATATACCAGAGTTTCACTTGAATACTGCAACAAATGTAGAACACTGTGAGGAGGGGAAGAAGTGCAATTCCAGTAACAGTTAAATCCAGGAATATGTGTGTTCAATTCATTATCCATGAAATCTTTGACCAAAAGACTACATCATGTTTCTTTACATGAATCTTTGACATTATTTTTCTGTTTCAATAAAATGCTAGAACTATTTTGTGATGTGAAAATTTGCTCAGCCAGCAGGATTCAACATGGCAGATTTTATTCCTTTCCTCCTCCATAGATGTTCAAGAGTTTACTCATCAGTGGTGGTGTATTCATTCCATATTTCAAGGAGTGAAGGAGTAATAATATCTTCTATGTCTCTAATATTCAGATTTAATAATTAATAGTATTTTTTGAAACCAGTTTAACATCAGGAACTATATCTTTGACTATAGTTACAGCTCAACATTTGGAGGATTTGGTGTAATAACTGGTGAAGAATAAACTAATACCTATTGCCTTAATTAATACAGAAGATTTATGAAAATATCAAGTTAGTTTAAGTGAAATTTAATGTGCACATTATCAGTTATTCAAGAGAATTTTAGAAAACCTGTTCAAAACAAAGGATTTTAGGCAATCCAAGATGGCTATCCAAGTGGACTAAGTTGAACTACAATGGCTATATCTAAACTTCAGATGATATATCATTTACTGCACTGGCACAGAATAGAAGAAATCCATCAATGTTAACATCAGGATATGACCACCTGGATTCAAAATGGAAGATCTCTGTTCCTGTGTTTGAGTACATTCAGCCCAACTCTGTTTGAAATATGATAACAGATTCTAAAGAAATAACACTTTGTTTTTAAATTTTTACCATGGAAGATCTATCAATCTATTGTATATGATTCAAGATACCTCACTAGAAGGAAGCAGCTTCTCAGGACTCTCTAAAAAGTGAAATTTACAGTACTCCCACAAAACAATTGATGATGATAATTACAGTCTAAAGTACAACACAAACTCTACAACTGTTTGTAACATAAAGCTTACATCAGAATGGCAAAACAAGCTGACCTCAAGATATGGTCAAGGAACTGATAACAGGCATAATGGCTTGATCTTCAAATTTCTGAATTCACCAGAAAATCTGCAGTTCTACAAAGTTACATTGACTCTTTATAGTTTCCCAAATACTTAACTTATTCAGAGGCATAACTATAAAGAATGGACAGAAACTAATTTTCATCTCCTAGCTGCAGAAATTTCTTCTGAAACAAGTTATCATGGAAACAATCAGAATATTAAGCAGACCTGTAGCACCCAAAATCAGTCTTTGCTAACCTCTAGTGGGTCTACTGTTCATTAAACAGAGGGTCATGTACAGCTCTCTCCTATTTGGAATTCAGACACAGAAATAAGTGCTGTTACACCAATTAACTCTAGTGAAATTCATCTAAGATCTTCCTCCCTTCAGCAACCAGAAACTGAAAACCACAGTGATGAGGAAATTTCAGCTGAGCTAGTTGGAGAAAACATTAATAATGAATTGCTCCCCAAGGACATCACAAAGGCTCATGGTCAGTCAGGTAAAGTCCCCAAGGCCATCACAAAGGCTGATGGTCAGTCACACTTAGTTTCTCAACTACAGGGTGAAGAAGATGACAACCCTAATGAGGGAAAACAAACTGCTTCAAGAAGAACTTGCAAGAATGACAGCAAAAGCCAAAACACTGTCAAAGGAACATGAATCTTTAACAACCAAACAGGAGTCAGCAAAGATTAAGCATGAAAAACTAGCTGAATAGCTATCAGATTTCATTACTAAATTTATGAGGCAGAAACTTGCCATATATTTGATGCTATGAGAAAAACTGACCTTTCTCAATATGACACCATTATAATCAGTGTTGGTGGCAATGATGTAAGTAACAATGTTAATACTGACCAGATTGAAACCAATTTTCAAACATCCTAAACAAGAAATACCTGGAAAATCCTAACTGCTCAGTCATTTTATGCAGTGCTGCTGATGATGATGTCCAAAGAATTGACACAGACATTCTTGAGTTGAATACTCTCATTAAACATCTATGTCAGGAATGGAATCACAAAATGATAGACACTGAACATGGAATTGTGACCAAGTCTGGAATAGTTCTGGAACACTTAATGGCGAAAGACAAAATTCATCTAAATAAGAAGGGTATGTCCCATTTTCTCAATGGAATAAATGAGATTTTCCCAGTACTAAAGGACAGCTATGATGCCTTTAAAAGGCATAGAAATGTAGATCACAAACATAACTGGAACCATGCAAACTGCTCTAACCATCATAAGAAATCAAGATGTTTCCACTGCTTTGAACGAGGAAATAATGTGCAATCATGCAGACACACAAGTAAAATACAGTGTCATAACTGTCTACAATATGGGCATAAGGCAAAACACTGTGAACTGTTGCACTCAAATATGCAGTTTTTTGAAAATGGCAATGAAGACTGGGCCAAAAGTTTAACAGCCAAATGCATTTTTCCAGAAACTTAAAAACACCCTGTAAGATCTGCAAAGTGTAATTCTCCCTGTGATGACGGAAAGCAAACTACTGAAACACAACTGAGTGATGATGTTCATGGAATTACCTCTGGTGCAATCCCATTAAGTATTGCCATCAATGAAAGTGATAATAATGTTGAAACTGCTACAGACATAACTGTTGAATGTGCTAATGTTTCAAGAGTCACTGAAAAATTTTCTGAAGAAACAGTGGACAGTCATGATTTAGGACAACGTATAAAATAAAATTTAGAGGAATATCATGGTTCATATATTGATAATGAAAATATTAATTCAGATATTCCATATCATTCATCTCAAAACCATCAAAACTTAGAATTCTCTCAAATTCAGTGGCTTAAGCAAAAAGGTCTCAAAATTTGCCATCTAAAACATTATCTTTTTCCAAACCTAGATGAAATCAAATTACGCCTTTCAGGAAATAATTCAGTAATTGATATTTCTGCATTCAGTGAAACCTTCTTACTGGAACTTTTTCATGATGATGAACATAAAATTCCAAACTACAGTTTTCAAAGAAAGACTGACTTGTCCAAAACGGTGGTGGATTTCTCGTTTACATTAAGGATGGCATTTCTTTCAAACATTGATATGAACTTGAAGAAATTGGCAAGGAAATAATGTGGCTAGAAATGAGACATAATGTCCAAAAACCATTTGTATTGGGCTGTGTATACCGATCACCGAACACTGACAATGCTTGGTATAATACATTCAAAACAAGCTTGAAACTCTGTATACAGAAAACATAGAAGTCTGTTTAGTATAGTAGGTGACTTCAATTACAATTTACTTTAAGATATCAATCAAAGCTGGATCAAGGGGGCCCCCGAGTGGCTGAGTGGTCTAAAGTGCTCTCCGTTACGAATCACTGCCATCTCACCTCTGTTTGTGTGGGTTCAAGCCTCAGATTCGGCAATTGTGGGTATGTGAGATAGCCTGCCAGTAGCTTCTTGTGGGTCAGAGGTTCTTTCCGGGATTCTCCTGGGTTCTTCCTCTGCCATTAATACTGGCTGCTATGTATAGCCTATCTTATGCTGAAACATGGTTTTAAACCCTACAACAACAACAATAACAACAAAGCTGGATTAAAACCATGAATTTCCTGAATTATCAATAGCTAGTTCATGTACACACTAGGATAACAGAGGTATCTGAAACACTAATTGATCATATTTATACTAACAATGCTGACAATATTATAGAAGTTGCAGTCCCCAATATTCCATAAGTGATCATTATCCTATATGCTGCACATGAAAATAAAGTCAAAAAAGTAAAACTTATTATCACAAATATATCAAGAAAAGAACAGTGAAAACATTCAATTCACAAATACTCCTTAATGAACTGAAAGATATCCCTTGGTCAGTAATTGAATGTTATGATGACCCATCAGATGCTCTTGACATCTGGATAGATATGTTTATTGACACCCTGAGCACTCATGCTCCTTTTAATTTCAAGAGAGACAAGCAACAAAATCAACCAAACTGGATTACAGGTGATATACTGAATGCTATTAAGACATGGGATAGATTTCATAAATTAAAAGAAACAGAAAATTACAGATTATGGAGAAACAGAGTCAAATCAATGATTCAAAAGGCAAAGAAAACTTATTATTCCACTTAAATTTCAGATAGTATTACAAAAAAGAATCCTAGAAAACTCTGGAAAACATTTAATGACTTGAGAGGCAAATCTGTCAATAACCTGCCATTTACATGTATTAGTGATGCAAATGGTGATATTAAGCAAGAACCTCTTGAAATTGCAAATGCACTCAAAGGTACTTTGTGAATATAAATGAAAAACTTGTGGATTTCAAAACTCCTTGAAGATTCTCCAGTGATGAATTAAATGAACATATTTCTTCCAAACTTAGCAAAGAAGAATGCTTCAGAATCCCTAAAATAAGCCTTGAATTCATTTTAAATGAATTAGACCAACTTGATGTCAAAACAGCAACAGGTCTAGATAATGTAAGTGCTAAATTCCTAAAACTCTCATCTCAAGTGATTGCATCTTTAATTAAGTATACATGTATCTTCAACCTAAGTATTTCCACAAGTATTTTTCCAAACAGGCTAAAACTGGCAAAAGTAATTCCAATACATAAGAAGGGAGATCTTTCTGATATGAATAACTTTAGGCCTATATCAGTTTTATCATCACTTTCAAAGATATTAGAAAGACATGTTTGTAATGAATTTAGAAACCACCTGGAATCATTTAATTTGCTACATTCACGACAATCAGGTTTCCGTGAAGGACATTCATGCCAGACTACACTAACTAGAATGGTGGATGATTGGTTAACAGCAATAGATCAAGGAAGCCTTGTTGACACAGTGTTTCTTGACCTTTCAAAGGCTTTTGACCTTGTAAATCACACAATCCTGCTGGAAAAGCTTGGCATATATCAAGTTAACCATGAATGCTTTACTTGGTTTCGATCCGATCTTGATGGCAGACAACACCAAGTTTCTATTTTAAATAAACTTTCAAATAAGAAACTGATAAAGTCAGGTGTTCCACATGGATCAGTTCTTGGACCATTACTCTTTCTGCAGTACATCAATGATTTACAATAACACATTGAGCTATCCATCACCATGTTCACAAATGACACGACATTATATAACATTGAATCAACAGGCCGTAAGATTAGCACTAAATTAAAAATAAAGATTTGGTAAAAATAAATAACTGGTGTAAACACAATGGTATGAAGATAAATGAAGACAAATAAAAAGCCATGATCACAGGTATTCGAGCAAGAGTAAAAGTGGAGAAAAAATTATTTCAAATAAATGATAAAAGGAATGAATATACAACAGTCTCAAAATAAAAAACTAATTGGCATTATGATAGACCAGATCCTGTGCTGGAAAATACAAGTTGATAAGGTCATTAAAAAACCTAATTCACTGCTTTATCTCTTGAACAGACTAAAATCTTATCTCCCTCAAGAACAGAGAAAGATATTCTACAATGAATATATCATGCCACACCTAGAATATTGTTGTTCTATCTGGGGTAACAGTGGTATAAAAAATCAGGAAATATTACTGAAATTTCAAAAAAGAGCAGCTAGAGTTATTCTTGATGCCGATTTAGATGCATCATCAACAAATCTTTTTAAAACCCTGAAGTGGCTTTCATTTCAGCAGAGAACTGAAACTCAGAAGGGTTTACTAGTCTATAAAACCTTCCACGGTTTGGCTCCTGATTAAGTGTAATTTTAAATTTGATAAAAATGTACATATGAGTGAACTAGGATCCATCTAAAACAACAAGATATATTTACCTAAATGAAATTCACAGTTTTATAAGAAGAGTTTTGCTTTTTCTGGAGCCAAACTATGGAATTCCATACCACCTTATATAAAGTCAGCTGACACATGCCAAGCTTTTAAAAAGCTTCTTAGTCAACGTCTGCAGAAACAATCATTTGTATGATTTTGTTTAATTCAGTACTACTACTTTTTATAACATTGTTATCATGTACTCACCTTTAATGTCTTACACATGTTCACTACTACTATTTGTATGAATCCTCTATGTACTCATCCTTGAAACCTTGTACATATTTTACTGTAGCAGTTGATCAATTGTCGAGTTTTTAACAGAATTTGTTGTCTAAAGACACATCTTGTAAAACTTGCACATTATATATATTTGTACAAGTGTCACTGCAGAAGGCCTCATGGAAGATTGGTCAGTTGACCAAATGAGCTTCTTCTTTAAATAAAGTCATTATTATTATTATTACTATTATTATTATTATTATTATTATTATTATAAAGTATTTTGTTTAAGAAGTTGCTTAAAACAGTTTGTCATTGTGATCAAAGATCAGCATAATTTGTACAAATTGGAGATTTTTTGCTAAATGTTTCTGTCAAATTTGGTAAGATTCTATTGACTATTGATTTAAAAAAGTTCATGAAAGTCATTTTCTCCTTGGTAATTTCATGCAGATCAGCATTTGAAAGGTGTTTATCCCACAATTATAACTGGTAGTTAAGTTGTTTTTGGATGAATATTTTATAAGGTTTTTCTACTTTAATAATGGTGACAATATATGACAGTTCTATGTTGGTTTGCACATTATGTAAAAATGTTTGAGACCTTTAGGACCAAGTACTTTTGGTCAAATTTGGTCAATTTCTGTTTTCTGGTTTTAGAGAAGTTGTTGTTCTGCAGCCATACTTCAACATGGACCAGCATAATTTGATCAAACTTAAGGTCTTCAATCCAGGATGCTTAGCCAATTGATATCTGTATAGTTGTTACTAGGGTTTTTTTTCTACTTTTAGCACAGTGGCCATATTTGATACTGGATAATAATAATAATAATAATAATAATAATAATGGCTTTAATTAAAGAAGCTCATTTGGTCAACTGACCAATCTTCCATGAGGCCTTTACAAGAACATTTATATACAGTTCACATTTTTTACAAGATGAGATGTCTTTAGACAACAAATGCTATTAAACACTAGGCAATAGGTCTACTGCTACAATAAAATATCCACAAGGCTTTAACGATGAGTACATACAGGATCCACACAAAGAGTAGTAGTGAACTCATGCAAAACATTATAGGTGAGTACATGATATAACAATGTTTTAAAGAACCATAGAACTGAAACTAAACAAAATCATACAAATGATTGTTTTTGAGGATGTTGACTAAGAAGTTTTTGAAAAGCTTGGCACAAGTCAGCTGACTTTATATAGGGTGGTATGGAATTCTATAGAATTGGATCTATATCAGAAAGAGATGATAAAAATGCATGCCCTGACGAAAGGAAGCCCAGCTTTTTATGAGTACCACAAAGAGTTTGCACAAAAAGCAGCCATTTACTGCAGCTCCATGAATATTAAAGTAGATTGGAGTAGAATCGATCCCAAGCTACACACACGTCTTATCTGCTTACAAGGTTGTTCCATGCCATCATTGCCGGAGTTTTGCTCACGATTCAGACTTCTGTCAACTTGCTCCGCAGACATCAATTAGTCAACCAAGACAAAGTCCATCAGTGAATAGTCAGATTACAGTAGACAGACAAGGTCGGAGAAGGATATTACACTTAGGGAAAGAAATATGCAATAATTTCAATGGAACAAATGGTAGTTTCTGAGCAAATTGTAGTAATACACACATGTACTTGACTTGAAAAAAAAAAATGCATCCACTGCTCAAGTACAACCTGATGACTAAGCAGGTGCTGCCACCTTCAAAATCTCAATGACTAAATATATATATTATTATTGTATTAACAACATTTCAGGCAACCACACCCATCAACATCACTAGACTGCAAGAAGAATTGCAACACCATCCTTATAAAGAATTTGTGGACTATCTAATAAATGGTCTCTGCTATGGTTTTCATACAGGGCTTTCTCATCAGCCTGTATCTTCATTCGAGTGTAAAAATTTGGTATCAGCGACATCACAACCTAATGTGGTTGACGTATTACTTGAGTATGAGCTCTCCAACAACTACCTCATAGGCCCCTTTGAAAGTCCACCATTTCCTATATTCCGGATTAGCCCCCTGGGTGTAGTACAAAGAAAATATTCAGGCAAGTACAGACTTATAGTAGATCTGTCAGCACTGCACAGTTCACTTGAGCATGAAAGTATTAATGCCTTAATCAGCAAAGATGATCTTTCTCTCTCATACGTAAAAATAGATGATGCTATTCACATTCTGGTGCAGTTAGGAATGGGTGCTAATATGTGCAAGATGGATATTACTGATGCATTCAAGCTAATTCCCATACTTCCATCATTGTGACCTCTGTATGGTGTCAAGTGGAGGAACAAATATTTTTTCTACACCAAGTTAGTGTTTGGTAGTAGAAGTGGTCCCAAGATTTTCGATACACCACCCAAAGTGATTTCGTGGATAGCCCAACATAATCATGGTATATCACATTTCTTGCATTTACTGGATGATTTTTTTGTCCATTGATGAGCCTGATTTTCCAGCTGAAAGAACTATGGCATTAATTACATTGATTTTCAATAGGTTATCTATTCCAATTGCCATCCACAAGACTTTAGGACCGTCACCAGTCATGGAATACTTGGGTATAATTCTAGACTCAGAAAAAATGGAAGCTAGATTGGCACAAGATAAGCTGAGCAGATTAGCTGCACTGATAAAAACTTTCCAGCAAAGGAAATCTTGCACAAAGAGAGAATTGCTGAGTCTTTTGGGCCATTTACATTATGCATGTCGAGTGGTCGCCCCTGGTCGGTCTTTCAAATCATATCTAATATCCTTGTCAACAACCGTCATTGAATTGAACCATCATGTAAAAATAAGTAGCAAATGTAGACTGGATCTGAGGAGTGACTTTATGGCTCAATGGATTGGAATTTCTTTTTTCTTGAACTCTAATGTTACTATTGCTACAGATTTTGAGCTCTTAACTGATGCAGCATCAACTCTTGGATTTGGCATTTTTTTTTCCAAGGCAGATGGTTCCAAGGATCGTGGCCAGACAATTTAGACATACTAGGCAAAAACAAGTTGTCTATGGCCCTGCTGGAGATCTACCCCATCATAGTCACAGCCCATATATGGGGCCATATGTGGCAGAGTGAAAACGAATTTTGTTCCATTGTGACAATATCAGTACAGTTGAGATAATTATGAAACGTCGATCCAAGTCTCCCAAGATAATGAAATTGCTCAGGCGTTTAACGTGGATATCAGCTCAATATTGTTGTGAAATTCTAGCCAAAAATGTCCCAGGGAAAGATAACCTCATTGCAGATGTTCTCTCTCGTTTTCAGATGGAAAAATGCTGGCATCTGGCTCCAGCTGCAGAGAAAACTCCTCATCCATGCTCAGTCTTACAGGAACTGATACTCTACTAAACAAAACTATGGACCTTTTACTAGAAGCAGCACATAGCCTACGGACACATTCAGTCTATTTATCGGGTTGGAAAGCCTTCAGTCATTTTTTGGTCATGTCGGGTCGCTAGGATCATAGGTGTGATGAGAATGCCCTTGTTGATTTTGTGGCATATTGCTTCAAGATTATTCATATTCGATATGCATCTATCAAGCTGTATTTGTGTGGTGTGAAGTATTTGTGTCAAACGGGGCATATATCACCCCCTTGATGGCCCTTTGTATTCTTGCTGTCCAAGATTGCAAATGGTCTTGCGGGGTGTGAAGAAATTGCAGAGTAACGGACCTAACACAAGGTTACCCATCACTTTCGATATACTGGCGTGCATGTGTGCTTTGCTTCAGAAAGGTTTCTTTAGTCCTTGGGTGGATGGTATGCTGCTTGCCGCATCTTCATTAGCTTTCTTTGCCTTCTTACGTTGTGGCAAATTTACGGTGACGGCAACTATGGATATGGAGTACTTGCATATCAGTGACTTTATTATTGCTGGTGATAATTCTAATGGGACTTCAGTACTGAGAGCGTCAAAGTCCAATCCATTCCATTATGGTGTGCAGATCAGACTTTTTGCAGTGAATAACTGTACTTGCCCCTTAAGGGCTATGCACGACTATCGCTCCGCGGCAGGGTGGGCTCTCTTAGGCATTCTGACCTGCTATTTACTACAGATGGTATTAATCCCCTTGCTAGATCAGTGTTTTTGGAGAAGTTACATTGCTCCTGCAGGTATTAGGCTATCCACAACACAAATTCAATGGGCACTCCTTTCAGATAGGGGCCGCCACTACAGCAGCTAATGCTGGGATCAAGGACCACCTTATTAAAACGCTAGGTAGTTGGACTTCTGATTCTTATTTATGTTACATCATGACCTCAAATGATGCCATTCTTCATGTACAGCAGGCCATGTGTGGATCTACCCATTCATAGAAAAGTACTGCTGTATGAGCAGTTTCATCTATGTGTTTTCTTGGATAGAGTGCAATTGATGGAAGTGTGTATGTTCTAATGTAGGTTAGTTGGTGTGTGTCAGTGTATGTGATCATCAGATTCTTTATATGGACTGATTTCTGAGAAAGGATGTGTGTCAGTGTATTCTTTTGGATGTGATCATTCAGATTCTTTATATGGACTGATTTCTGAGAAAGGATGTGTGTCAGTGTATTCTTTTGGATGTGATCATTCAGATTCTTTATATGGACTGATTTCTGAGAAAGGATGTGTGTCAGTGTATTCTTTCGGATGTGATCATTCAGATTCTTTATATGGACTGATTTCTGAGAAAGGATGTGTGTCAGTGTATTCTTTTGGATGTGATCATTCAGATTCTTTATATGGACTGATTTCTGAGAAAGGATGTGTGTCAGTGTATTCTTTTGGATGTGATCATCAGTGATTCTTTGATCATCAGGACATGGACTGATTTCTGAGAAAGGATGTGTGTCAGTGTATTCTTTCGGATGTGATCATCAGATTCTGTACATGGAGTTATTTCTGAGAAAGGAGAAAGCAGATTCTATGTAGTGTGCCAAGTGTTTCATTGCATTTGGAATTCTGCCGTTTTTCTATGGAGTGTGATCATCAGATTCAGTCTCCCTGTGAGGTGTGTTTCACATCAGTGATGTGTTCACAATGTGTTCTGTGAAACAGGACCATCAAATTCATTGGCATTGGGCGGCATCTACGCACCAGTAGGGGCTGCACCCCGTGTTTACATTATGTGGTTTGGTGTATCTATTAGGTTTCTAGTTCAATCAGTTTACTGACTGTACACTGCAATCGGTTTTGTGCATCTGACTTAATTTACACTCCAATTGTATGCATGGCTGTCAACTGTATGCGTGGCTGCAGAGTGGGTTTTGGGGCTGTTGATGTAAACTTTACTTTATTTTTAAATCGACCCCAAACAGGGAACAAGCCGTGAACAATGCAATGCTGAACATACATGTTTATAGCTTTTGTTTCCTCATATATGACTTTCTTACAGATTCTCGCATCACAGCATAGCTTTTGTTTCCTCATATATGACTTTCTTACAGATTCTCGCATCACAGTATTGCTTTTGTTTCCTCATATATGACTTTCTTACAGATTCTCGCATCACAGCATAGCTTTTGTTTCCTCATATATGACTTTCTTACAGATTCTCGCATCACAGTATTGCTTACCTTACAATTCAGTCTTGATATACTGTTTTATTTATACAGTGACCCAAAATGGGGAACATACCGTGAACACTGCAGTGCTGAACATACATGCTTATAGCTTTTGTTTCCTCATATATGACTTTCTTACAGATTCTCGCATCACAGCATTGCTTATCTTACAATACAGTCTAGATATACTGTGATTTGGTCTTGTTATCACCATAATATTGTATGCAGGCAGGGATCCCTGAACAGTAACACCTTGGTACGGGTCCTTGCAGTATTATCCTTATATGATGATTCACAGTCGTGTCTTAATATGGCAATGATTCGTGTTTCATATTCCTAATTGCTTATATTGTGTGTTATATATTTCATGCTTATTTTAACAGAACTGCAGGTTCTTCTTGTCCATACATATCCGTCCCTTGGGGCTCTCCGCTGCATACTACTGCAGTTCCATTCTCGGCATGCAGTGTTGTTTGGGCATTCTGTCGCCAATCCACTCGACTTACAGACATAACAAGTTATGGCGACTCTGCCTCATCACAGTGGCAATTCTGCCTTAACAGTTATGTCAGTCAGTCAGACATCGGCAATTCTGCCTTGACATCAGTGATACTGGTGATTCTGCCTCATAGATAGGGCATGTTGGCCATTTGGCCCTGACATCAGTCATACTGGCGATTCCGCTTCATAGATAGTGCTTCAGTCATACTGGCGATTCCACCTCATAGGTAGTGCATGTTGGCTATTCGTCCTGAGAGCAGTCATACTGGCGATTCTGCCTCATAGATATTGCATGCTTCTATTTCATCTTACCACATTAACCTCATGCAGCAGAGGGTGAGACCCAAGGAATGCCAAAAATGTATACTTATGTACTGTTTTATATTGCCAAATAGTGTTATTAAAGAGTTGATATTACTTCTCCATTAGTTCTTCTTATGCTATAATGTATCATATATGCAGTTCACCTGTCAGTCAGTCCAGCTATCGGTACAGGAGTGTCGGGTGAATTGGAGATTTCAGTTATGATCCACCTGTCCATCATTCGATCTATTTTTATATTGTGTAAAAAGTCTTTTAAAGGCCTTCTATGACCAGGTGAGCTGAAAAATTTGATCCCACTGGATCACATAATGACTTCTAGAGTGATAACAAGCTTAGCCATTCAGATGCAAGACAACATCTTTCATATCTCTGGATCTTGCCCATCCAAGACATCTATAACATATGCCCATATTTCACATTTCATCAAAATCAGATCAGAAATATGACTTTCAGAGTGACAATAAGCAACAAGTGGCAACAAGTCACAGGCTTAGTGACATCATCTTTTTCTACATCATATACATGATGGTACAATAACAGATAAAGTCCATTTGTGAACAGTCATTATACAATTTTATGCAAAATTTGGAAAATCCTTTACACCCATAAAACCTGACTTGGATGCTATTTATGGACCTAAAGCACTTCCTAAATCTAGAATAAATAGATAGATAATATGAGCAAAGGTAGGCAAAGAAATAGTTGATGATGTGGAAGTATATGCTAAGACACACATTTAACAGTAGGAGAGGTAGCAAATAATTTTGATCTTTTATAGCATTTCAGAAGAAATTCTGACCAAGAAATTAAGAATGCACAGGGATTCTTGCCAAATGTGTGCCCAGATTACTTGATAGAGAACAAATAGGTTTAATGGAAAAGAACTGCAGAAAATTATTTTATTATATACCAATTATCTACCTGAGAATGAGCTAGTATTTTCCAATCAAATCCCCAAAGTAGGAAAACCATACTGTCATTTTCTGATTCTGTATCACCATACTCTCAAATGAGGCTGGAACTACTTTTTCTTCAAGGTTTCTTGATTACAACTGAACAGGTGTGAATAGGTATGGCATATCCTCACTTGACATACAAATGGAAATGAGTAACATTCCCTTTCACAAATCTGAGTCATCAAGTTCCTAGTCTGTTCAATTCTGCTGTATACAAATGTCAAAATAACGCTGCCCTCTCCATACCATATCCCCATCATATCCTCTTACAATGTACCACCAGAAACAGCTCAAATGGTGTCAGCCAGTACACAGATATAAACTTTCCTAGTTATTCAGCTGGTGATACCTTTTTAAAGCAAAATCTGACAACTGCACAACAGCTATAAATCACATATATTGGTATCCAGCCCCTGTGTATCGAAGAACTTCTGTTATTAACAGTGATACTAGTGAAAACAAGTGACTGCTGTTATACACGCTTCATTCACAAAACTAATACTCATTTGCATATCAACTTCAAAAAAATTAAATTCAGTTTATAACTTTTGATGAAATTCTTGTCAGAAAGGTTGAAATCTTAAGCAGTTTCTTCTCTCCTTCAGTAACATTTTGGGATTTTATTATCTGAACAGATAGTTATATAACAAAAAGAGCATTATCACAGTAATTCAGTCTTGATTGCTAGATCACGTTTTGTTGTCAGCATCAGAAATTCTGGACCATGATTGGATGCTTCGCACCTGGTAATGATCTGGATTTTCTGATGCTAACAACTCAATGTAATCTAGCAATCATCATATATATATATATATATATATATATATATATATATATATATATATATATATATTTATATATATATAGTTTATTTCAGTCTACATAGTCTATACATCTAAAATTAAAATACAGATACAAAATAAAGGTATTTTAAACATACAAGACATAAAAAATTATAGATATCGGATGTACAAGTATACAGTCACATCTACAGCAAAGGACTCACTGTGTCCGGCATTGCTAAGGATGAAATAATGTAGCACATTTAAAGAGTTGTTGTTGTTGTTCTTGTAAGGTTTAACGCCATTTTTCAGAACAAGATAGGCTATACATGGTGGCCAGCATAAATGGTGGAGAAAGAATCCCGGAAAATCCTGGAAAGATCCACCGACCCCCAAGAAGCTACTGGCATGCTTTCTCATGCACTCACAGTGGCCAAGCCCAAGACTCAAACCCATGCAGACAGAGGTGAGACAGCAGTGATCTGTAATGGTGAGCACTTCAGACCACTCGGCCACTCGGGGCTCCCATTTAAAGAGTAATCTGTTCCATCTACTTACAATTTAAATTTAAATGAATCTCATAGTTCCACAAAGATGTCAAGATACTATTAAATATTCTTATCATCAATAAGAACACCTACTTTCTCATTACTTCATCAAAACTGAATACATTATAATTTACAAACTTGCTGGAGACACTGTTCCATCTTGGAAGGCTTAAAAGAATATGAAGACTATTATTTAGAACCAATAACTAGTTTTCTTTTCATACATTCACAAAAATTTATCCATGAAGCAACAAAAATACATTGTGCAGCAATAAGAACTGAATAAAACTTTGTTACTCAAACAACAATTCCTATATTTATGTAGAAGCATGTTTTTTTGAGTACACATAAATCTGTAATGTCTCATCATATTTTCATCATCTGACCAATTGCATTTTAAAACATGACCCAAATACACACATACAACTGGTGACATATAAGAGCAAGGACATTAAGATATACAGGGGGAGGAGATGGTAATTTGAAAGAAGCTGACTGAAAGACCATGCATGCCAATTTTTGTGTATTATAAATGATATCATTCTCAAATGCATATTGTTCACACAGCTTTAATAATTTTCTTAAACCTGTGATAGAAGGACTTATCAATGACATATCATCAGCAAAACTAAAACTGTTAAGAAATAACACATTTGGTGACAGGTGAAACCCCACATAATACTGACCCAGTTTACGATTTAACTTGTCTGTGTTTATATTAATAACAATGGGGAAGAACACCTCCCTGCCTCACCCCATTGGTTACATGGAAAGAGCTGGATATTACACTTCCCCAGCACACATTGTACAACTGTTTGCCATACCAGTTAACTAAAGCATGAACTATATAGATGGGTATTGGAATATGAAACAACTTTTTAAAGAGTGTCCAATGACTGACCCTATCAAAAGCCTTACTAGCATCTAAAAGCATGCAAACACTGAGGCTGCCATGTTCTACATAATAGTTGACAGTTTCCTTAAAGACATAGAAGCATAAATCTGTTCAATTTTGCTTTCTGAAACCAAACTGATCATCTGAAATTGTGACTTCACAACTTTGTAGTATGATGCATTACAATATTTCTGAAATAACTGTCGTACGAGCTATTAGTCTATAGTTCTTTTTCTCCATCAGGTTACGAATTTTGCATTTCAGTCGTGGAAAAATTGTAACTTTTGTTAAATCATCTGGAACGATGTTATGTACAAACATACAATTAAATAAAATCAACAAAAGGACATGAAGTCTAGTTTCTGAAAATTTAAACTGTTCCACATTTTAAAAATCTGATCCTGGACATTTACCTCCTTTTTGTCTTGCAACTGCATCTTGGATCTCAGATAGTGTGATGACTTCAATACAAGTAGAAGGAGTATTCAATGCTGAAAGAACATACTTCTTATTCTAATCTTTTTTAACACATGCTGCATATGTTATTGTGACCATGATTCCCATCAATGCAAATTGGTAGCCTATTGGAAGTTGCAGTATTTTGCTGAACTTGCTTCCAGAATTCACGTTGTCAAAATGTTCAAATTTTTGGGCTGGAGAGTCTTCTCTCTGTTTTAATTTTTCCATCTTTGATAACCTAAGAGCATCCTTAAATTGTGCTCGGCTTGATGCATTTGTTTACTGAGATGGCCATGACAAGGTTTACCGTTATCACACCAAATAAAGTAAGCATTTTGTACAAAATCATGCAGTTCTTTGACATAGTCATTCCAGCCTGGTATAACCCAGTGACCAATTTTGGATTTACCAGTCAAGCTTTTACCAGAGCTGGACAAAGTTTTTACTATATCTGTGTATAATCTATTAATCTGTTTCATATGCACCTGATTAGTACAGTCATGTTCATTACAGACTGCAACACAATATGGAATCTCTATCTTGTTAATAAGAATGCAGATGTCTAATTCAGTTTTTCTTCAGCAGTAAGGTCTGACCAATTGATGCTGCATTTCAAATTTAAGAGCTCACTGAGGCAAGAATCAAATCCAGGAAGTAGATCAGCAATGATAGTCATTAAAGTAGGATGATTGTTGAACCCTACTTGGGTGTACATTATTCTCCTATCAACTACAGTGGAATGAGCAAATTGTGTAGAGACAAAATGATCCAACCAAAGGATTATATTGTGTAAGTCACTGAGATAAGTAAAATTTGTCCTGTGGTCTATTATAAGTTCTAAGTCTGACATGATATAACCATATTCATCACAAAATAGGCAAAATTCATCTCCAAAGGGAGTAGATTTGAATGTAATAGCATTCCAATCTCCTATTACTGTACATAAACATTCAGAGTTTTAGCATTTTCTACAACAAAATTAATTTTGCCCAAATAATCTACAAATTCCCCAAAATTTTCTGCAAGATCACAAAAAGCAAAGAGGAAACACATCTTAATCGTAATACCTATTAATCTTGGATCATAGAGGTGTTGTACTTCTATAGCAACTTGCTAGAGATCTATGGCATAATATCCCAACACCTCCATAAGGTCTACTTGTATGAATGCCATTAGAAGATTGAATCAGCAATAAAACTCATCATGTATAGATAAGCAACAGTCTAATTCACTATCAAATAGCCACAATTCTTGCAAGAAACAAATGTCGGAAATATCGCATATGTTCTTACATTTTATATATTTCTTGTTTAAGAACAACAGTTATAAAAACAAACATATAAAGTATGTATATTCGAGTCCAATATATTCCAATTTGTGAACATTAGTTTAATTCTGACTCTGATAGTAGACTCTAACCAATATATTCCTTGGCCATACATCCACGTTCATCATCGCACTGTGAGTGATGTTATCACATGTGATTTTCAAGCTGGCATAGATATTATATTTTGTATGTAGTTTCTCCGCCTGGGTTGGCTTAACTCCAGAGTAATATTCAATATGCGAGCAATTCCTGCAGGGGCAAATCTTGCCATAAATGTGGCACTGGACACATTGTATGGAAATTTGAGGACACTGCCTTTCCTATGATAACACTACCATGATTCTTGGAAACTGCAGTGTGTAGATAATGGACATTTGCAAACTTACTAGCCCATCATTGATATAGATTTGTGTGCAATGTTTTATGTCCATATGCAGCTCTACAGAGGTCATTGTTCCAAAGAGAATTCACAACTTGTAGCAAAGGTTTTATTGTTGTCCAAATCCACGTCTGGGGCACTGGTGTTTTTTGAAGATGCAATAATTTTTAATGCAGTTGTGCCATGATTTAATTCACCATCATCTGAATTATTAGTATTCTTGGATTTGCTGTTGTACCCTATAAAGCAGAGCAGGTCTTGTTGCACTAATTCAAGTCTCATTGCTGTTTGAATCTGTGCATTGTATATCTTCGTAGGCATTCCTAGTAATGGTTCTTTCTGTTGAACAACTGGACTCAGGGATTTTCTTCTTTGACATACATCACTGATTTATCAGCTCTGGATCTGTTTTACTGTAATCTCAGTTTACTGATGAATTCTCAATGAGAACAATGTCAGATTGAACTGTGTTTGAATTGTCAACATGGAGTGGCAATGTACTTTTGACTGCCAAACATGGCTGAGTTTGTTCAAATAAATGTTGCATTGCACATAATGTCTCTACCTGGACTGAATGTCCACTGAACGTTTTACATTTTCCATGTCCTTCAATAAAACTGCCATGCCCACATAATTGTAAGATACAGTTGGCAACTTTGATAGATCCTAGGCACAAACACTTGGTTATGTTATTTGGGTCTGCGGACAGAAAATAGGTTCAATATATTTTTCATACTATTTGCAGATTTATCTATAACCTTCCTCTTTCTCACTCACTTGTCTGTTTGTAAAACTGAGAAAAGAGTCTGTTTTGCTGCCTCAATATCACTGTCACAATGTTTCCATACACAGTTTTACAATATAATCATATGGCAATGACTTTGTTTTTTTCTGTACAAAACAAAGCAGTTCATTAAAAATTATTGACAGGCTATCTATGGACTGCTGTCAATGGTAATCTGCCACCATAGGAAATCTTTTCAGCTCTCATTGCTTACAAAGAAATTAATTTCCCTGACCACAAATGACAATCTCCGCATTGGATGTCTGGCTTAAAATTTACCTTGATAGTTTAAGATAACAACTAAAAATAGATACAGCATTTAGACAGATATTTGACTACAGTGTCATAGTGATGCCATCTTGTATCACTATCAGAGAGAGAGAGAGAGAGAGAGAGAGAGGTGCTAGGTACTAATGTCTTAAGATCATTACAGATTGTAAAACTGAGACACATCAGCAAGAGTAAGAAACTATGAACACAAGTTTGCCATCACCTACAACATGTCTTTTCAAATCTGCTAGAAAAGTTATGTGCACTCTAAACTACATGGTAATGGAGAACACAACAATGAATGGACAAAATATTATGTCAAAATAATTAGACATAATTTACATAAGGCTATTCACCAAACATGTTAAGACCTACTAATGGGAGGCTTCATTGTCCAGAACACCCACCCACATGCACATGCACACATGCAAGTTTGTAATGCAGCCTAACAAAAAGTTTGCACTGAAACTATATCACCTACCAAACAGCCTCGATTTGGCTCCAGAAGGAGCTTCTGATTTTGGAGAAAAAAAATCAAGAGGCAGCCAGGCTTCTAGTTCTTCCAAAAATGAAAGGTATGTTACTGGAAAACCATTACAAAGGCACAGAGGAACAGTCTATCTAGCGAGCCTTGGTAAAAAATAAAAGTAGAGATAAAGCAAAGATACTTTCTTTCCAAAAGTAGGGAAAAGGTTGGGATGTCTTATAAAGAAAACTTTTATTAAATTTATGCATATTATAGAAAAAAATACAAGTGTTACTTGACTTGCCTTCATAAATTTTAAGAAAAACATGCTCTTAACTAAGACTGCAACAGTTACTAATATTTCTAAATATGTACACAGTTTGCAATAACCAAAATGATGCAGTTTAATCAAAATGGGAGGTCTGAGGATCCCAAAACTGGTAAATAAAAAAACAAACACAAGGTATACTCACCCTCACAGAAAATAGGAGGCTGCCACAGGATGGAATCCAGATGGGCCACTTTTTGAGCAATGACAACTGGGCCCAATGGGAAAATGCCTTCACTTTGATGTGGAAGATATGGAAGAAGAAAGTAGTGTGAGAATGCCAGAATGATCTGCACATCACATCATCCAAAAATCAATGAGTATGAGGCAGGAATGGTGCACACCTCATGGGCTTTAATTTTCATAAATGATAGGTCCTTATTAGTAAGGGATTGGTAAGCTCTCTTGATAGTTAATGCAATCCACCTTGAAATGGTGGAAGCTGAAGTATCAGCTGAATCTTTAATGGGTAGGAAAAGATGTTTCCTACCTTTCCTTCTCCCATTAGAGGTTGCCAAGTAAATACCGAGTCCTAACTGGATGTAAAAGTCTATCTTGGTCATCCCCAGCACAAATACAGCTGAGACTGGGACCTCAATTGTGAGTTGAGTAACTGAAGGAACCTGGTTTTTTAATAAGAGATGAGGTAAGATCCTGGTGTGGTCCACCAGCAGATAGAAGATTATTTAACTATGATCACTGGGGTCACAGAGGTGCAATCAAAATGACTTGAGCCATCGAGCATGCAACTTTGTGAAGGACCAAGTGGAATCATCCTAAAGGGTGGGAAAGTATAAGTAAATAAATGATCCCAATTCAGGCTGAAGGTGTCTACTACCCAGGCCCACTGGTCAGGAACTGGGAAAACTAAAAGTGGAGGTTGTTGTTCAGCTTGGAGGCAAGCAAGTCCACCAAGTTTATTCCCACTGATAGAAAGGAGTCTGCTGCAGACTGGATGACAGTCCTCTCTGTAAGATCTGTCTTCCCTCTCCTTGACAGACTGTCTGCCAAATAGTTCATCCTGCCGGGAATGTGGCAAACTCAAAGGAATGTTCCTTCTGAAGCTGTCCAGTGGAGGTTCCAAACTTTCACACAGAGAGAAAGTGCATGTGTGCCTCCTTGTCTCCTGAGATACACTAACGATATGCTGTCAGAGGAGAGAATCATGCACTGACCTCTTAATTGTTTGATGCACCCCTGGAGGCCTAACAACATTGCCTTCATTTCCAAATTGTTGAACTGGTTGGCAGATTCATCCTAAGACCATTTAAACCTGAAGAATCAAACCCTACAGCTCTAGATGGGTGCCATGCCTGTATCTGATGCATCTACAAACAGGTAAGAGTTGGGTTCTAGAGGGTGCATCAGGACTCCAACCAGAAGCTGGTCCCAATTTGCCCATCAATTTAGATGGTGGCTGAAATCTGAACCCAGAGAAATCAAAACATTCAAAAGATCCCTGAGTGGTTTCCAAGCCGCTAAAAGGAGAAACTGGAATGGATACAAGTGAATTCTGCCTAGGGGAATCATGTCCACTGTTGCATTCAAGGTTCCCAGCAGAGAGAGAAAAACACAAGCTAACAACTTGGTCTTTTCTCAGTGTCTCCAACTGGGATGTGATCTTGTCTTTTCTGTCCAAAGGAACCCAGCCTAAAATTCATCCCCACATAGATGAAAGCTCGAGATGGAGTTAGCTCTAATTTTGCTAAGTCTGGTAGAAAACCAAGTCTGGTCACTAAGGACAAAACAGCAAGACAGGTCTACTCTGATGGACTCTAGACTGCTATTGTGGATCAACCAATCACTGAAATATTGGAGGAATGGAATACCCAATGACCTTAAATGGGCTACAACTAATCCATGACCATGGTAAAAGCTCTGGGTGTGGAGGCAACTCAGAATTGTAAGACCATCCCATCCATACAAAGTCTGAGGTACTTCCTGTGTGGAGAAAAGATAGGGATGTGAATGTAAACATCCTGAAGATATACAGAGACTGCACAATTGCCAGGTCTTATGGATTTCCTGAGGATATGGTCTCCATTTTGAATGCTTTCTCCAGCAGAATTTTGTTTAGGGAGGAAAGGTCGATAATTAGACAAGACTTTCCCCCCTTTCTTCGGAAACAGGAAAATAGAGGAATAGAAGGCCAGAGATTTGACTTTTAACAACCTCTCTGCTAAATGTTCTGGTGCAGGGGTCCGACACATTTTTGTTTAATTTCCATCTGTCAATAGCTGGGAAAAATATCTTCCTCTGATTTATATCAAAATAACTCTGTATTATATCCATGTCATTCTTTGGAATAAATATTAATTATCTAGAGATGAAAGAAACTGTGGTGTTGGAGAAGCTCTGCTGACAAGGCCAAAGACATGAACAATGCATGCCTTGAAGTTCTTGCCACTGCTATTCCCACAAACAATGGAGAGTAATCAGCAACAGATATTCCTCCTTCAGCAGACTGAATGAGGCTGTGGAAAAGAGGTCAGCATGCAAGGATACTGTCACTAATGATCTACCCTTTTGTTCTAATGATTCCAGTGTTTTCACTGGAAGGCAAGCCCGGGTATCTGCAGAAATGCTAAATGAGGCTACTTCAGCATCCCAAATGGAAATTTAGTGGGCCTGGAAGATGCATGACCCTTATAGCTAGAAGCAGCCACCAAAAGTTGTAACATACAGGGAGGGACAGATCACCCTTATGTTGTCCAGCAAATGCTTGACCCTTGTAAAACCTTACAGAATGCTCCTTGACTATAACAGAGTGATTAAGAAGCAAGAGATCTGACTGAGAGTTTGACCCAGAAAGTTCCTCTAAACTAGAAAGTATTTTGAAGTCACCAAAACCAGGAAGGTATGGGACAAAGATCGTTAGGCAAAAGAGTAGTAGACCTTATTCACTTCACTTTATCAAATGACCAGGATTATTCCTCCTCTGCCTCCATAATCAAAGTCTGAGAAAGGGAAGGTGACCTGAAAGAAGGCAATACCACATTGGCCTGCCAAGTCAAACTTGCTGTCTTCAATGAAACAGAATGGACATCTTTATCCTGTACTCTCTCCTTGCGTGATTATGCATAAATACAAATGCTTTGCATTAAATTTTCAATTTTAGTGGGACTTTCACAATCCTAAATCCAACCCTGTACCAATTTTCATCCCTTTATTTCAAACTGCTCTAAAATTTTAGAGTGGAAAGGAAAGTGTAATAAAAAAAATTCAACATGTTATACCATGCAACTAACACTGAACATATAATACCCATGATGTGGAAAATAACACACCTCCTAATGAAGAGTAATATGTATATCTAGTTCTGTAAGTTACAGTGGGTAATAAGTATGATGCTATTTAAACAGCCCTTAAACTATCTGGTCACAGGGAAAATAAGATGGAAAACTTAAAATATTCAGCTATAACCTCATACATGCCAACCAGTCAAGAGGCATAAGCATAATTATTGCTATTATAAGTGTCAAAAAAGCATAATTTGGGCATAAAAAGTGTAATCTATATATTACACTGCCTGAATTACAGCATGTATGAATAAGATACATTTTTACTACTAACCTGGTTCTGCAGCTGTTCAAAATTAATGTCACAAAGAAAAAATCCATAATGATTAGAACCAGAATACAAGCACAAAATATGCTGAAAAATTATTTATCTTCAGCACTCATTAACTATTCTACATGTGTAAATTTCACTCAATGATCGTAAACTGGAAATAATGCAAAGAGGTCAGGTGCTCAGAATGCTGTATTAGATTACTCTCGTATACTTTTAAATTTTGGAACACAGTGCTGATTTGTCGTTTCTTCTCATCTGACATGTTTTGAAGTTTTAAAAGATCCATCTGCTCTAACATTTTCCGCCATATAACATCCACAACTCACACCATAAATCATTTCACTTAACATCTGGCACCATTTTCTTTAAAAGTACACACTGGTGCACAACCTCCTTAGCATATCAATAAAATGTATCTCTGAGGCAAAGTTTACATTTAAAGACAGCCGTCTGTTTTCTTGGAAATGTGCCATATACAGTTGATAAAAATAGCAAATAAGGAAAGTACTAGTATGCTATTCTCACCCAGCATTCACCTTTTTAAGAATAGACTCAAATTTGTATCAGTGGAATTAAAGAGATGATAATAAAAATGACAAAAACCTTTCACTGCTTTATTTTATTTTGTAATGTACCAATAAGGCATAATCCATATAGTCTAGCATGATGCGTAATTTGGTGAAAAAAAGCATAATGATTACACAAAAAGCATAATGGTTGGCATGTATGGGACTTCATTTCTGATGATGGTTAGAACAATTTGCATGGTCCCAGTTAAGTTTGTCATCTAGGTTTGTATGCTTTTTAGAGGCATCACTGCTGTCCTTCAGCACTGGGAAAATCTCATTTACTCCACTGAGAAAGTGGGATAAACCCTTCTTATTTAGACGGATGTTGTCTTCTGCCATTAAGTGTTCCAGAATTAATCCAGACTAGAGATGTCAAAATTTTAGAAAAAGTCAACTGGGTACTCGACAATCCTAATACTCAGTTACTCAGGTACCCAATCAAAGGGAAATTAAATTAAATGAATTGGCAAAAAAGCACAATCTGAGCATAAAAAGAGTGATCTATATATCATATGCCATAATTACTGAAAAACATACACTTATTTCTGCTACTTACTTATTTCTGTTACTTAAAATTTTTGTCACAAATTGGCTAAATCTATATTGGTTAGTAGGAGAATACAGACATAAAACAAAATGATAAATTATTTATACACAACATTCACTTTAATTAATCTACATCACATGTTTAAGTTTCACTCAAAGGTCATAAAGTTCATAAATTCTGCGTGCTGTATTATATTACTGTAAAATTCCTCTTTCAAATTTGTAAAGCGCCATTGATTTGTCATTTTCCTGATGCAACATTTTCCTCAATTTGACAAAATCCCTCTCCTCTAACATTTTTCAGACATAAACATCCATCAGTCACATCGATACAGCCCGTTTCACTTAATAATATTTGGCACCTTGTTTTTTTCAATATAGACTGGTTCACTACATGTGTGTATCAAATTATAATTAATCTGTAACAAAAGGTTTCAAATTCAAGAAACCAGTCTGTTTCATTTGAAACATGTCATGTACAGTTACTATTACTGTAAACAGAATATAAGGAAACTGTTCAAGCACATAGCCAAATGGTCGCACACGTCGATGATATGAAGATCAGTAGACAGAGGTCTCTGATGGATCAATGTCACATGACACGAGCCTCGAACTGTTCTTTTGTGTCTCACTTGCTCCTGACACCACCAGATATAATCTTTGATCTGAATGCAGAAACATGTACATTTTTTTTGTAAACATGAACTGGAAGGGTACCCTGTAGCTAATTTTATTACCTGGGTAATTATGAATGGGCGGGAACCCAAGTATCCAGATACCAACTGACACCTTTAATCCAGACTTTCCAGGTCACAAATCCATGTTCAATGTCTATCACTTTGTGAATCCACTCCTGATATAGCTGTTCAATTAAAGCATTCAACTCAAGAAAGTCAGTGTCATAAAAAGAGTGAACAGTTTGGATTTTCCAGGTACAGTATATGTTGTTTAGGATGTTATAAAAATTGGTTCCAATATGGTCAATAAGAACATTGTTACTTACATCATTGAAACTAACACTGATTATAATGGTGTCATAGTGGGAAAGGTTAATTAAGGTTAATTTTTCTCATAGCATCAATATATGACCAGTTTCTGCTCCCCGTAAACACTTAACTTGAACCCACGATTTCAGACCTCTTTCATTTACTTACTTAATAATGGAATCTCCAATTATGAGAGTATTTTCTTCTGGAATTATCATTTTCTTTGATGTTTTCATTTCTGTCTTTGGTAGAATCCAGTGTATTACAACATCTAAAGCTGTTACATCTAAGATAGGGAGACACTATGTCTAACATAGGGAGACACCTTATTGTTATTTGTGGCATTGTGTGCTAGAGAGTTTTCCATTGTAGCTCGAGGGACTGTAGGGTTTTTCCCTATTTTCTGGGTGGGTTTGGAATTATTATTTTCTCTCCGGGCATTTTCTTTTATTTTCATATGCCTGCTTATTTCACTGTTATGCTTTTGTGACTCTTCTTTGAGAGTACTGACAATTTCTGTTTTCAAATTTATAATGTCTTCCTGCACTGCTGTTAAAATGACATGATTCACGTTGTTTGAAGCAGTATAGCCCTATTTAAGCTGCATAATTTCAGACAGGAGTGAATCTTTGTCTTATTTAATTGTTTTACTTTCTCTTTCATTTTGTTGTCCTCTTCCAGAACAAGGCATGGGCTTGATGTCTTACTAAGGTCACATCTGATGGTTTTATTTGTTTTTTCAAGGCTCATACATTTTGTCTTGAAATCTGAGAGCTGTTCTTCAAGTTTTTCATGCTTATTCCTTGCTGACCCCTGTTTGGTTTTTAAAGACTCACATTCCTTTGACAGTGTTTTGGCTTTTGCTGTCATTCTTGCTAGTTCTTGTTGTAGCAATCTGTTTTCCCTCATCAGGGATGTCATGTCTTTTTCACCCTGCAATTCAGAAACTTTATCTGACTGAGTATCAGCCTTTGTGATGGGAAACATTTCATTATTATTACTTTCTCTAGCTAGCTCAGCTGAAATTACCTCACCATTGTGGGTTTTTTTTTCTGGTTCCTGAAGGGAGGAAGATCTTAGATGAATTTCAGCAGAGTTAATTGGTGTAAAGGCATTTATTTGTGTGTCTGCATTCCCAATACGAGAGAGTTGCACATGACCCTTTGTTAAATGAACAGTAAAGCCACTAGAGCAGTGGTCAGCAACCTATGGCATGCATGCCACAAGGTGGCACGTCAAGAAGTTTTGTGTACTTGGCATGCGAAGGGCAGCCAAAATCTTGATTTTAACAGACTTATTCTCTTACTGTGGCACGCGCTCATTAATTGTGTAATTAATCTGGCAAAAGTAGGTTCCCAACCCCTGCACTAAAGGTTAGCAAAGACTGGTTTGGGGTGGTACTGGTATGCAAAAATATTCTGGTTGTTTCCATGATAACTTGTTTGAGAATGCTTTTCTGCAGCTAGGAGATGAAAATTAGTTTCTGTCCATTCTTTAGATTTAGGCTCCTGAATAAGTATTTGTGGAACTATAAAGAGTCACAGTAACTTTGTAGAACTGCAGATTTTCTGGTGAATTCAGAATTTTGAAGATCAAGACATTATGCTTGTCATCAGTTCCTTGAGCATATCTTGGGGTCAGCTTTTTCTGCCATTCCAATATAAAATTTATATTACAAACAGTTACAGAGTTTGTACTGTACTTTAGACAGTAATTATCATCATCAACATCTGACAATTGTTTTGTGGTAGTAGTGTACATTTCACTTTTAGAGAATCCCGAGAAGCTGCTGCCTTCAAGTGAGGTATCTTAAATCAAACACAACAGACTAACAGAGAGTCTTCCATGGCAAGAATTTAAAGGCAAAGTGTTATTTCTTTAGGATATGTTCTCATGTTTCAAACAGAATTGAGCTGAATGTTTTCAACAGGTTTCCAAATTTCTCTTGAATGACTGATAATGTGCACATTAAATTTCACTAAAACTAACTTAATATTTTCATAAATCTACTGTATTAATTATGGCAATAGGTATTAGCTTATTCTACACCAGTTATTACACTAAATCCCTTGAATGTTGAGTGGTTAGCTTCCAACTGCAACTATAGTCAAAGATCTCTCAAATAATTTAAAAATTAATGCATGGAAACGAAAGTGTTGCAACAAAAGTCTGGCAGACAGAGTGATGGAAATGCAAATGCTGCAAATTTTTACAAAAAGGCTCTGGACAATATGTCTCTAGATATCTTAGAAGGGGAGATATGACTGGAAAAAAACTTGATTATGTGCCATTAGTCATGGCAAGATGAGGTCAATTTCACTTTCCAGCTAGATGGCATGATGAAGTGAAATTTCATTTATCAGAAATGGGTGGATTATTATTCCTGTGCACCAGACACAAGGTCACACTATAATGTGTTACTACATTTATAGCACTGTACAACCTCCTGTTTGTTTCTACCTTCCTACTAATTTTAAAAACAAAAGTGTCAAGGATAAAAAAGCACAAAACTTTGACATTTCATTGATCAATTTATAATTACTAGTTTTGTGCATTTTTTTATACCTTTGATGGCTGTACAAACAAATGGGAGGTTGTGTGAATACTGTAATCAGGGATCTGAAAAGTAATTACAAACCAGCTTCTGTGGGAGATTTGAATCAGCTTCCAGTTCCTTCCACACAATTTGGCACTTCTCCAACAATTCCTTGTATCCTGAACTACTATCAAGGTTAAATATCAGGGGAGCATATCCTGTAGTGGCAGCATGTAGACAGTTGACCTTGGCAATTTCCATGTCCCCTTCTCCAGCTGAGATGCTGGCAAGATCAACAAACACCTTTAGTTCCTTCTGACCCTCTGCAAGAATGAGCAGAAATCATACAAAGATGTAAAGACATTTTATTTTTTCACTGTTTTCAATTTTTCAAAATCATCACTCTTTCACACATTTTTATGTTCAAAGTTTACTAACTGACCATAAATTACAGTATCATAAAGTGAAAATAACCACAAATCCATAGGACAAAAAATACAGGAGTTAAGCATTTTTCTGCCAAGATAATAGCTATTTAAACAAATCAACAAGTCTGCCATAGTTTTTTACTTGCATAGGCAAGAAATGAATCATACAATATTTAGGGATTAATATAGTCTAGGCATATTGTAATATAATATTCCCAAGTTTCAGTTAAATACAGCAACTTATAAACACTGTAATATGATTTTATTCTCAGGATTTTGTTTAGCAGAGGTGGTTCAGAGTAATTCAAATGGCAAACATTCTTGTTTTCACCTAATAGTTTATCATTTTGACAAATGAGAGGGAACCTAACTATTTGACACCATCCTCCCCCAAATGGATTTCTACATGGAAGTAAATTAGTAGAACATTTCCAACGCCAGAACAAAAGTATAAAGAGTTTCCTCACACTGATCCCATTCATATGCTTTTATTTTTATCTGATTAAATATTATTAAATGATTTGATGACTTCATTCTTTCTTTCACTGTGACAGTAAGATCTCATACTAATTAATGTTCACCATATATTAACATTTTCATTTTAATATTTGATATTATATACATTTCACACATCAAGAGCTAGAAAAATGGAGGTATGTGACCATGTATAGAATAATTTAATTGATGTCATATCAGTTCTTCTGATGCAGCTAGCTAAGTCAACTTTGTTTGCAAGCTTGTGCAAACTTCTAATCAGTAAGCTTGCACAAGCTTGTAATTGGTAAGCTTATGCAGTTTCAAATCTGAGCTTGCAGCAAGCTTGCCGCAAGCTTACACAACAAGTACTGCATAATAAAAATTAGTTTTACCCTTCACTCCTGGAAAAACTACATATATATGACAAATATCATAAAGCTGAGTGGTAGGCATTTTTCTCTCCAACAAAATGCTGCATAATCATTAATCAATTGCAAATCTCCTGTATCAGTGCACAAAGAAAACAAACAGTTGGAGACAGAAAGATTAAATAAGTACACAGAATGATAAATGAAAGCATACCTGTCATTGATTCCCTAAGCCACAAGACAAGAGGTTTGCATTTGACAAAGTGCTCCAAACAATCAGTTTTCTCTGTTGTAAGATCTTTAACAAACTTACAGGTCACAAGAGAATCATCAAAATCTTTCATCATCTCAAAAGAAGCACTTTCCTGAAAATTAACAAGTATTGTCTAATGTCAAAATTTAGGTTTAAAAATAAAAAGTGCTGAATAGAGAAATAACTAAATTGTTAACACGCATTATTTATGATAAAAAAATGCTGGTTCTTTACTTACACCTAAAAGTAGCCAGGAACATCACAGTAACTTTGCATTTGCACTAGTTATCTTAAGACTCCCACATTCATTACCAATACAAGATCTGTAACTATTACTATCCATTCAACTGAGTAAATACTGATATTTCATACAAGCACTGTGATGAACATCCTCTCCGGATACAAACCTGTAGATAAGAGAGTCACCCAAATAATGAATTATGATGATGGTGGTTAATGATAAATTTCTTGCATATTAAATATATCTTTTTTATCATTATTATTAATGTCATCATCAAGAACATCATTTAATGTCAAAAACATGTTGCACATACTGTCTACAAGCCTACCTTTAATGCAACTGCCTCGATCTCTTTAAAGTCACCTTTCAAATCATAGTTTCTGACAACATCCAGGATGATTTTTGCCCATCTAATGTATCCTTCCACCTGCCGAAACTGCCTCAGCTGTTCTACTCTATTCCTAGCTTGTTCCTCTGGTACATCTATCAAAATCATCTCTTCCCTCATTTTCTCATATTCAACTCCATGAATATTTCCCAGATAATTTTCCATCTCCAAAAATGTAATCTCACCAGTAGAAAATTTCTGAATGATCTCCATCATTCTGTTGGATACTGGTTTCCAAATTTGTTCACACACCTCCTCCAACGACTCTAACGTTGATTGTACATCTTGCCAAAGGGTGATGAAAATGTTACTTTTGGACCATGCATGAAGAGGTTCAAGTATATTGGTGACTTCTTCTGAAAGTTTAAATGCTGTGATTTGAGGCAACAATTGTTCAGGTGTGGCTGTCTCTACATCAGCTGGTTGGCAAATATCTTTGATACAAAGGTCCTGCTTTTCTTCCAGGTGTCCAATAATTCTTTCTAGCTCCACGAGTTGATCTGAAAAGTATCATACAACAAGCAATATAGCAATGGTACATGAAATACCATAATAAGGTATTCAGCCAAATCACTGCTCAAGGGAGAAGAAAAATCATCACATACCTACCATAACACAAAGTGTCACATGAAAAACAAATTTTTTTATTCAAACACCCTCAGACAAATAACACAATTTTCAATATTTTGGGGATGGGGGAGAAAAAAAGAAACACATATTTTACCACTACTATACATGTGTGAATCATGTAATCTGTATAAAATGTAAACAACCATGCTAACAGCCCATGTAAAATGATCCTTGAGGCAGTTTATACATCTAATTACTATGGACTTGATTTAAATCATAGGGCATCAGAAATAAGCAACCACCACTTGACTTAATTGACTGAAAATAGTTAAGATGATGCTGTTTCAAGACCTTTGAAAACTGCTATGGGATAACCCATTAGGATAATCTGCATAGGTGAAGTACACTAAGTAGAACAACCCAATTCATTTAAGACATAGGTACAATCATGGAAATGAGCATTGTAGAGCAAAAGTTATTATACATCAATGCCCTGAATGAGAATATTTAAGCCATCATTATTAAAGAATATTGGCAAGTTTGTGACACATTTGCAACATTTCTATAAAGTCAGTCTTTAATCCATATCTAAAATACAAAACACAATTATTTTATTAGTTGGAATATATTACTAGTGTGGTTCATTTTTTAAAGCAAAATGTCAATATGCAACTTTAATTTAGGAAAAGACGAGTCATTTACAAAACAAGCAAGCCCAGCAAAACAAAATATCAGAACTCCTGAATGGAGTTTGACTTTGTGAAGTGCCTCAGCAAAGGGGAGCATTTTATTTTTTTGTATGCACTGCAAACACCATACTGACATTATAAATCTGACTTGGGTCCATTATGAATCATACCCCACATCCCGTCTTTGAAAGTATTTACCTGACAGTTTTAATCTAATTGGGGATTATTCAATCCCTTCATAACTTAGAATTGTCAAACCAAACCTTTTACCGTCTCACTTATGTATGCTACTCCTTCACAGTAACACGGATGCAGAAAGATCACATTGAAAGCAAATATAATTCAACAAGGCCTTCTGAGAAGGTTTAACATCCAGTCTCAAATGAGTGCCAAGATGAACACAAATGACATTTGTATGACCTTCACCCCCTCCCCCACATCCATGAACCAATGAGAGCAGCAAAGATTGCCTCTAATTTAAAATATATTCCTCCCTTCAATGGATTATTCTGGATGAAACTTATATGCATGTTCTTTGCTTCTCATATCTGAACTGTGTCCTTAACTTCTCATTACGCATATATGCATTTACCATTAGTTTTAAGTAGGGATGGATGGGTATCTAGCCCAGCCAGCCAGACCCAGCAAGGTTTTGCACTACCCAGAAATACCTGTCACAGCCAGGTATTAAGATACAAATTTGATTTTGGCAGGTCAGGTCTCCCCCTCCCCCAGTGCAGTAATAAAATAATAAAAAAATAATAAAATTTTATGCTGAACAACCACTGGGGGGTGGGTACTGGACAAAATGGGAGTAGAGCCCAACCCAGTAAAAACTGACCAGGCCAGGTACCCAGAAAATTTTCCCTACCCATCCATTGCTAATTTTAAGCAATAGCTTTTCTCACCCAAGCAAAAGAGAAATCAACCTGTTTTCCTAAACTTATTTTTCCTATCTCTGTCTGGCTATCTCAGACCTGTCATCTCAGTCATGGTGTCCATGCACTAGGAACTAATTTTAGAAAGAAACCAATGTCTTCTGCTGTGCCTGGTGAGTTGTTATAAAATCCAACAACAACAACAGATATAATAAAAAAAATTCACTCATAAATCAACTTAAAGTCCCTCCAACTTTGATCTCTCTCTCTCACACACACACACACACACACACACACACACACACACCCCCACACAAGTCGAGCTAGCTCCAGACACACAAGCAATACATATCGCTGGCCACACAAAACCAAACTCTCAAATGCTACTGCAAAGCTGGCAAAACCAGAAATGTGTTATGTCAAACTGGTTTCTTCTAACTTTGTCGAACACCCATGATCTGCCCCAGTTGAATCAAATATAATAATGTCATTGCAAATGAAAACTCATGCTCTTAACAACCAGAGTGGTCCATTCATCAGTCCATATGCTATTCCACAAAAAGATTTCCATCTAGCATATCATTGCACTTGTGATAGCAACACCTGCCAAATTTCCAGGACAGAAAATATAAATTTCCAAAAAAGTCATGAATTAGACATTTCCTGATGTCACTACACACTTTGTTACAACTGTACCCAGTAGGCATATTGTACTGCACAGTATCATATTATTGGCTACCACAGAATATTTTACAAATTAGAACTGATGAGAGTTAAAGCTAAACCATATACAAAATTCTGATTATTTATTGTTGTAAGAGTGCAAATTTCTGTCGATCTATAAAGAGCACATTAATTTGGGCAGGTGAACAATTAATTAGATTTATGGGGACAGAAGCATGTTAGAATCGCTGTACTGCACAGATGGTAAATGTCTGTGCCATGAGGGAAGTGATTTTTAATTAAGCCTGCATTTATTTAACCGTCAGACAGACTAGAAGGTAAAAGTTAATTTTCGATCGTTGTATCAGAAATGTTGAATTGAAATTTTCCAGATATTTCGGCAAGGGGACTGTAATTCTGGCGCCCAGTTATAAAAGGCGGGAGATATATTTAGTCCGATTGGTTACGCTAAATAAGGGGCATGGTTCCAAGCGAAATTTCTTGGGTTTTTAATATGCCCCATCACCACATTAAATCATTCCTCATATTTCTGCAAGAGAAAACAAACATAAGAGACTCCGAGCAAATTTGGAAGAGATTTTCTCGTAAAACAATTGTCCAAGGGACCGGATGTCTGGAAAGTCGTAGGACACAGTTCCGGGTAGAAGCGTGCAAAGCTTGAAAGCACAAGGTATTTGCATCAATCTCCTATAAACCATTGATACCAATATAACGATTTGCTAAGATTTATTTGCTTATATTTGCATGAATTTATTTGTTTAAAATTTGTAGACTAATTTTCTTGATATAAGTACAACTGTTTTGAGTTAATCTATCTGAATCCATACAATGATTTTTCTTTATATAAGTTTGACGAGTTGTTTGAATTTTCATCGTCTTGATTGTTACAGGTATTCTAGGATTTCATGCCTTACGTTAGTTGATATGAGTTACGAGAATCCATATGAGTTCACCGATCTTAAAATCTGTGTATTGACTGAAATAATGTAGTTAAGCCATGTAATGAATTTCATTCATTCATTTGTGTAATTGAGATGAGAATGGAACTGTTATGTCTTGTGGAACGTTAAGGTGAATCAGGGTTGAAACTAGCAATTAATCTTATGAAACTAGGTTTGTTTACGGTCTGTCACATTTAGCTTGACCAGAAAGCCTTGGTATCTGTTTGAATTCAGATAGAACAATAGCTGACTTAACGAGAGTAATGATTGATTCCCAGTAGGATATCTGATCAGAGATTTATGTTGCTTCTCTGTTTTATTTTTGAACGGGGAAATAGCTCCACACATTGAAGTACCATGCAGTGGTGTATTCCCACATTGAAGTGATACACTTTGAAGTACCACACAGCGGTGTATCCCCACACTGAAGTGCTACACATTGAAGTACCACACATTGGTGTATCAACGTAATGAAGTACCATGCATTAATGTAACCCACAGAGAGTCTAGAGCGGAAAGAGAAAAGGACCGAGAAGAATGGCCACAGTGAAGTTGGAGTGAACCAGAATAACCAGTTTATGAAGTTGTGCAAGGCAATGACTTCGATTGTTCACTTGATTCTATGATGAACTAATTCTATCATTTAAAACAGATCAGCTATTTATATCTTTGTGTTTTGAAATTCGGTGAATGATTTATTTAAATAAGAAGTGTATCATCCTAATGTAATGCATTTTTGCAGTTGTTTTATATAATATGATTTATTTCAAAAGAAGTGTATCTTCCTAATGTAATGCAGTATCACAGTTGTTTTATATAATTGATTCAATTGTAATCTTTTATGTATGGGGGCTCGTGTCATTCTGTTTATATATCTGCTCAGATCTCTATCTATTCCACCTGTAAGTTTCACACTTTTATTTAATATTTACTTGCTCTGGGCTGTAACATCGACGACGATCAAATTCTAGATAACAATAACCCAATAAAGTGGGCACCTTGTAAGAAGGTACAATCATACACCACCATCGCCAAAGTTGGGCACCGACAATTGACAATTTCACATGATATCCATTGATTAAATGTGACAATATAGTAACCATATCAAATGATTTTATGTTTCCATTTTCTCATGTGTAAAACTTGTGTACTTAGGGTCAACAGGTCACCTCACTGCCCTCAACATATTCGTCTTAATGTGCAGAAAAACTAAAGTACATGGCTCAAGGCTCTCATTGTGCAATACTTTCAACATATAACACATATAACTTTTTTCTTGATTTTTTTTTCCTTTTCTTACAGCGGAATATATAGTTAGATTCTACTTAGATAAATATTCAGATTTTCAAAAAAATGTACAAAACCCCATGAACTTAATAGAGAGTGAGAAGCAATAATAGTACCTGATGAATACTGTGTTTTAAATCTTCTAACTAAATTCCATCGGTGCAGGGTTATTTTAATTTTAGTGGGAAAAAATTGGGAGAGAAAAATAATCAACCATATTTGCAAATATGTTTGGAAAGCATATTTGTTGGGACACCATAAATTAATTTTAAAGTAATTTTTCTGTGCGCTGTATGTTCTGGGACACATCCTTTTCTCTAGTCATAAGTTGTGGGACACCTTTTAAATCATTCGAAAATTACATCGGAAAATGCGTTCCAACTGAAATTTTATTTTAAAAAATATAAAACTGTGAACTTGAGATAAAGTTCTTTAATCCACTGCAGCACCATCTCATTAACACAACTCTTCTTCTGCACACGTATGATCCATTCTTTAGGTGCATGAGTAATTTTTTTTAATCTTTCTCATACCGTGAAAAATTATCATTAGAGGCAAGAGATCACTGAAGCGGAAACTGCAAGGACTAAAGTCTGATTTTTTCAAATGTGCACCAGTCATGCTAATTCTCACACTTCTGACCCCAATCTTATCATCAGTCCATTCAGGAATGAGATCAAAGTACACAAAAATTTCATCCATGTTGATGATCATATTGTCAGTGAAATCATCTGCTTCTCTTCTGGCCTTCACAAATTCATCAAATGATTTTATTTTCTCCAAATCTTCTGGGTGACATTGGGTCATGTCTGTGAATGAAGCACTATATTGTGTAACTTCAAAATTGTTCCACTGTTTCAATTTATTTTCAAAATTCCCATGAATACCGGTGATAAATTAGCTTCCATATCTTGGCCATCTTTGTATATAAAGATGTAAAAAAGATCTGCACACTTAAAAGAATCAAGTCAGCTTACGAGATTGGCTTGCTTTGTAATATGAATTTACCTTTGTCTTTGATATTCTGTTGGCAAGTTCAAAGAATGAGTTTACCGCTTGCTGCCAGTTGTGTTTATTCACCACTGGGCTTCTATGTGCTTGGCATCTGTAGTTATAATACAAACGGGCACTGATGTCTGTGGTAAATAGTATACACAGCAATAACTTGCTTTAATAATACTTTTGTAACCCATGCAGTGAAAAGATTGTTATTTGCACTCAAGTGAATGTGTTTTCAAATAATGATTTTTATTTGCTAAACACTGTCATATAGTTGACCTGGATTCAATCTTGGTTATTTTGCACCTAACACCATGCAATGCGTGAATGACAGTTGTCTTCAAGATATCGGTTGTTTATTTCCCTCTCATCTGCAATTTTGTTGGATCAAGTTATCAGTCCAATAACATATTCTAACCTTTGAGCACAACCAAACATAATTTGTTTCTCAATGTTCATGTCAATGAACAATGTATCGTGTGTTATCAGACATAAGAGATACATGCTACAATATGGAAGCCTAAGATACATAAACGGAATTTGTGGATATATTTTATTCTTTATTGCTCATGATGAAACAAAAGAAATAAATGATACCAATACATGGTTAGTTCTTTTTCTTTATTATCAAATGAGCGTTTTGTTTATCTATTGTATTGCAACATGCAGTGGGCACAAATTCAATACAAATTTATTTCATTTCTTAAGTCTTGGGACATATGACCTAGGTGAAAACAGTTTCACCATAAGTTCTGGGACAGGAAAAAAAATTATTTTGTCATGTCCAAAGCTGTGTACCACCCCCCACCACCCCCTGAAGAAGAACCCAGGAAAACCCCAGAAAGAACTACCAACCCACGAGAAGCTACTGACAAGCTTTCTCACATACCCACATTGGCAGAACCTGAGACTTGAACCCAGGCAAACAGAGGTGAGATGGCAATGAGCTGTAACAGTGAGCACTTTAGACCACTCAGCCACTCTGGGCCCCTTCTAATAAGTAATTACAAGTAAGTAATGTTATGTCTCTATGGTCACAAACTAAGTAACAGAACGAAGCAAAACCAAGTTTTGTAAAACTTAATAATTTAATTATGACTGTTATAAATGAAAATGTGAGGGCAACTAATAGTATTATATAGTGAATCAAAAAAAAATAATCCTGAAAAAATTCTATTAAAGTCCAAATGAATGAAACACTGTGTGTAAATTTAAGAACAGAAATGTACTGGTCCAGGAAGAATCATGGTGTCAAAATGGCTTTCTCCAAAACTCCTTTCAATAATTCACAATAGTTCCAAAATACTAATATAGTCTAAATGAATACTTTCTATTTCCACTGAACAGTCCAAAACTGTTTTCCCTCTCAAATAATATCTAAGTACAAAATAATACACATTTGCAGACTTACAACAGGAACACAAGAAATAAGAATGACTCCAAAATAGGAACGAATCTGATTGCTCAGTTCCTCCTTATTTACACTTCTATTATGACTATATTTCACAACATACCCAAATGTGACAGATCGTATTACTCAATAAATAAATAAATGCCTGTTCATATGACCTAACCCATCCAATGGGAAATTACTTAATTCTTCTAGAACCATCCAAACTCCACCAGCCAATGAGAAATTAACCCAAAGCTGTCAAAAAGTCTTATTATTAGTAACTGTCAACACATACATAAGCATATATTTATAGATCCTATTTAATTTTACACTCTTAATATTCCTGAAACAAACCCTAGTCATGAAGGCAAATCCTAAGTAAAGATATATTACTACAATTTACAGCCATAAAAAAAAATTACAAAAATTATATAAATCATGTACCAGGAGTTACAAAATATATAGATATACATAACAGTAAAAATTCTTAACTACCATTTCAACAATAATATTTTGTTGGGGGTTTATTTTGTTTTGTTTAAGTTTCAAAATCTTCATTAGGAATCCATATAACATGTATGTAAGAGAACATATTCACAGGTGTCTTCACTCCAGAGTGTTCACTGATTCAAAATACAGTGGTCACTGATGCTACAGATGAGTAACCTGAACCTTACAATGAGATACATACTACAACTACTATATATTCTACTGAGATCTGAACCTGGGTATATTTGTAACTGAACATAATAACCTCTATATACTTTAATTTCTGTTATCAGATAACTCACAAACCTTCTTATAACACGGGGTCAATCGTTACTTGAAAGTACCAAAAATTATGACCCACATTTGTTGAACATGAAGAAAATCACAATCAAAATTTGTAACTGAAACCTTGATATATCACTCATTTTATCATCACAAACAGTTGATATGACCTGGAAATTTGAATCAACATTATAAAATTATCATCTTTTAATAAGAAGTTATGCATTTGTAAAAATTTCTTTCCAAATAACATTCTTGGTACACTGTAAATAACAGTATGCAACAAAATTTTGATCAATGAAAATGTCACTAAAACCTACTTCAGGCAGCACTTTAATAAATAAATGCTAATTAAATAAGGTTTCTTTTTATCAAGTAAAATGCTTGTTTAAGTTTAGTTTAAGTGTAATGATCATAAATACAATGTACCCTATTTTATTCAAACATGAAATGTGTCAATCTACCATAACAGCTATGCCCGCGAGCATTCCATGAGAACCTAATTATGTGCCGACAGTGTTTTGATACCTAATTTGCATAAGTATTTGTTGTATTGTTCACTGAATTAAAAGCTGACCTACCTGTATTGCCATGTTAATTACATCTTTTATATCAAATAAAGGGCGTGGAATAAATGAAAAGTTAAAAGGCATGCAAATCCAACCTGTGTAGGAGATAGCGGCCCCAGATGAGTGTCAGGTCAACTTATTCCAAGTGATCAATCAAACACTGTTACAATTTTTGGGGTGAACACAATATAATTAAACTACCTTAAATTAGCATACTCATTAACAAATGTGATTAACGACAGCAAGACAACCAAGTGAAATGAATACTTGATGACAAAAAAAATTCTGTTTCACAATACATTTTGTTAATGAGGAGCTAGTTTCAGAGTTTTTAGTCAATTTGTAATTCCTGAATTGGCACTCAGACATTTCCTCATGGATAAGACGAAGTTTAACTAGTACTTGCAATGAAATCATGGTATCAATATTTTACTAATATAACAATAAAAAATTACTTTCAACAATGACAGCTGTTTCACAAACAAAATGTTCTGTTTTTCAAATAAAAGGAATCTTGTTTGATTGTGAATGTGAATCAATGACTAGTCTGGTTGCCTGCTTAGTATACTCTCTATGTTGCAGTCAACAAGAGTAAAGAGCAAAGCAGGGAGAAGACAGATCACGGAAACAGACCACTCAACAACATAAAGCAGTGATGTAATACACAATGTTTTCATGTACACATGAATGTTGTTGAAACCAGTTTGAATAATGTTAACAATCTCTCCGCTGTTGGACATCTTTAAAATAAAGGTCATTTTTCCATAAAAACTAATAACTTCATTAGAAAAAGCACTTATTGCCAATTATTCCCAACGCGATTTTAAAATGAGTATTCAGCCATTAAACAGACCAGTTGGTACCCCACTTGCACTTTTCTTGTTCTACATTGAAGATGGTATCATTTCATACTGTTATGGAGGTCCCTTGATAACTTGCATCCTCACTTACACTGCAGTCTAAGTTTTTGGACCTTATTGTGCACAAGTTATCAAGGGAGAGGTGTACTAAGATGAGAATTATTGGTCAATAAGCAGGTGTGTCTCCTATGCACAAATGCCTATATAGTATAGTAGTGACTTTGTAGCATCCTTTTTGAGGATGTGTGCTTGGCTTAGGGGGTATGGGGGTTGATGTGTGCAGGTAAGGCAATGGGCGCTATAATCCACAGACCTAGGTTAGAATCTCAAAAGAGTATGAATTAAAATTTAATCTCTCTGACAATAATCTTTCTCAATGTGTGTGGGTATGGGGGTTGATGTGTGCAGGTAAGGCAATGGGTGCTATAATCCATAGACCTGGGTTAGAATCTCAATAGAGTATGAATTAAAATTTACTCTGTCTGACAATAATCTTTTCTCAATCTGTGTGTGCGTGTGTGTGTGTTCAGGCAAATTAAAGAACAAAATGCTACTTAATAAAGATGTCTCTCAGTTTCTGTTTACTGTGTTCTAATTCCCTGCAGGCACACCTCCCCCTTTCCTGTCTCCAAATAACTGAGTTGTGCACAGGACCCATTACATTTTAAAACCAATAAAGAAAAAAAAGAAAGAAATGAATATGACTGGTTAACAAACTCCAATTTGTTGTTCCATCTAAATTTTAAAGAATACTTTACTAGTAGGAACATAATAAGACAAGTAGGAAACTGCAATTTCTTTATGCATATTGGTGACTGAGGTAGAAGCAGTGCAATGGCAACAATAAGTCAAAGTTATGTTGACAGTAAAACTTTTGTTTCAGTTTCTAGGTACCATTGCAGCCTTGCTACATGGCACAAACATCTGACGATAAGGTTGTTCATTAGAAATAATGTCTGTTGAAATAATCCTCATGGAGCAAGACGTACTAATTTCTGATCTGTAGTATGAAGTTGCTACATGAAGCATCCATTCTGCACTTCCCAATACCAACATATTTTCAAAGGTTGTTTTTCACATGAAAAAAGAAATCAGTAAATATAATGAATGTACAAGAAGTTGATTGTTATCTTAAATAACACTTTGAAATAAACAGTCATGAAATTTATCAGTAATTTTTTTCATAAAATAGCCCTTATTCAGTATGGTCCTTTACTCTGTAGAGGCTATTATGGTTATGTGATGAAAATTTACCAATGCACTGATACAATGTACAAAGTATCTTGTTTTAATTTTAACAAATCTAAAATGATTAGACTGATTTAAGATTTACAGCTTTATGGTCAGATGAAAGTTGATAAAATAGGTCAGTGAAAGGTGTAATCACATGACTCACAGGGTAATCAATCTGTATCACTCAACAGTTTCTCATTTGACTTGCACAACATGAATCCTTTTTTTCAGGAATATTATGTTGATCTTTCTATGAAGTTATGAAGGTCAGAAATGATCAGAAATGAACAGAACAAAATACAGGGAGTAAAATCTTGACTTTTTAGAAAATGTATTTCCTTATTTTACATGTAATTTTTTTTTAAACAATCTTTTATGTTCTCCAGTAAATCAATTGTCTGCACCTCCTCAGACAAATTTGTTTCATACAGACATTCCAATATTGTAAAACAGCTAAATGGATCATTTAATTATGTTAATCATGGCATATTGCAAAACAGCTGTTTAAATGAACTTACCAAAACACAATGGCTTACACAGCTGTAACAAAGTTGCCACATATTTCTTCTGTGTTTGGTAGCTGCCTGCCTCCATCTGTCGGATCTTCATTGCCTTGACAACATTAAATGTTTTCCACTTTTTTTCTTCCGATTTTTCAAACAGGATTAAGGTCAATTCGTGAAGCTTCTCCTCTGCTTTTTTTATCACATCAAGGTCTCTGAGACTGACTGTTCCATCTTCTAGAGCATGAACCTGTTTTGTTATCACTGATACAGCCTTCTTTAAATCTTCTTGACAAATCAGTGATAGTGACAGGTTTTTCTCATCTGTAATAGGATAAACTCATGAATTTGAGGTTAGTTTTCATAAAATCATTGTGACTTCTGCCTCTAACCATTTTACTCAATCAACTCAATTGAACTATGTTATAATATAATTAGTCAATGTTTTCATGACATCGTCATGATATCATCATTGACATCACTTTCTCTTTTGATTACAACATTACTACCGCAAAACCTTAAATATGGCAAAGCATACTTAGAACAAGATATGATGGTATCAGAAGACAGCAAACATTGCATGCACATTATTTTTCAGACACCAGATATTTCCTTGACATTGTAATGATAATAATAATAATAATAATAATAATAATAATAATAATAATAATAATAATAATATCATCAATGACTTTATTTAAAGAAGAAGCTCATTTGGTCAACTGACCAATCTTCCATGAGGCCTTCTGCAATGACATTTGTACAAATATATATATAATACACAATTTTTACAAGATAAGGTGTCTTTAGACAACAAATTCTGTTAAAAACTAGACAGTTCATTTACTGCTACAATGAAATATGTACAAGGTTTCAAGGATGAGTACATGTACATACAGGATTCATACAAATAGTAGTAGGGAACATGTGTAAATCATTATAGGTGAGTACATGATAACAATGTTGTAAATAGTAGCAGTACTGAATTAAATAAATAAAATCATACAAATGACTGTTTCTGCAGATGTTGACTAATTAAGATATTGTGATGCAATACTTCTCAGGATGTAAGCTGAAATTCAGTTGGATGACTGCATAAGCAAAAGGTCCACTCAACTCACCAAAACATCGAAGGGTTGCAGAATCACTTAAGTCAGGGACCTACTTTAAACATCACTGTGCAATACTAGCTCTTCCACAGGTATACATGTATTAAGTTTCATGGACTGAACAAGAAACAGATACTAAGAAACTTGTACAAACAAAAGAACTGTATACTATTGTTGGTCTAATGGTCAACTTGCGAAGGCTGCAAATGACCGAAATATATCAAGGTCATTTTCATGTGTAAAAATCATCAATCACCAAGGTGATGGGTGTGAGATGGGTAAATACATCTTTCTAACATACATGGTTTCCTTCTACAAGTCAGTCTCGGACACATGAGTTGTACCTACCAAATCTTTTGATGTCAGTCTCTCCCCTACAACTGGTTATTAGTTTGGACTCATCTGAGGTAGTCAGTCAAATCTCTCTCCACCCCCCACCCCCAATATTTGGTTCTACATACAGATGAGTGGGATAAATAGCCATATTTCTTATCATTTTTTTCTTCTCCCATGGCCTTTCATAAAATATGAGTTTGTTGTCTTATTGATTTTAAGTGTACAGTTTTGTCTTATTTTAATTCTAATGATACATATACATATATTTTGAATTACTTTCTCTGTGCTGCAGATCTTGTTTCATGCACATTGTTTTTATGCATAAATTCTCACAATCTTTTCATTTGTCTGTGTGTAAAAACTTGCAGATTCTGTTTTGCATTGCTAAAAATGCTTCAGATATATACTACTGGTTCATTAAATTGATTTTCATAGAAATCAATAACTATGGTTTGGCAAAGAATTACATTTTGGTCAGAACTTAAATTAAAGGAAAACATGTACTCTTGTTTTCACTAAAGGATCATTGTTTGATGGACACTGGATCCAAAAGTCTGAGAACACATGGGGTGCACAAACGTTTATATTCTATGACGGAGAGTGGATATATAGTATGTTCAGAACATATACTTTGTAAGACATGTAAATTTATATGTGCTAATTAAGATGGACTTGGTTGTATGTTGTAGTTTAAATGGCACATTTATTACACTGCTGACTATATCATGCAGAGAAAATGGTAGCATGAGCCTTCCTCATGTACACACCATGATGCAGTCAAACACTAGATGGCCAGGGCAGGCACTGATTCTACAGTAGTTTGATGATGAATCCGACATTCTAAAAGCTGTGCAAAATGTATATAATCGAGTCTGTATAACAAGTCTTGTGTTATTTATTTCAGTATGTAACAACTGAATGGGAAAAAAGATCTTACATCCTTAGCATACCTGATTTAAGGTAGCATGCAAGAAACTTCTTGGAGCTGGACTTTCTACACAAAGTTTAAAATATGAAAACATCTCTTTCCAGGTTTGGCACAGCGACTTTTATCATATATGTGTGTGTCTATATATATATATATATATATATATACACACACACACACACACACACACAAAACAAGGATTCTGAAACTGCTGTACTTGCCTGAAATGACTGACAGATCAAAGCTTTTGACTAACATCTACTATAAACAACTATACACTCAACTTAGCTAGGATATCTCAAATGCAAAAGTTATAAATGAGGTGAAAGAATATTACATATTAGGTGACATAAATAGGAACCTCCTAAATGAATAAATAAAGAAAACAATGATTGGATTTTGTTGAACCTTTTGGGATTTCACAATTAGTTAATCAACCTACTAGGATAACAACCAATTCAAAAACACCTGTAGACCATATATGTGATGTGATGTGATTTGGATTTTTTAACGTAGCTTTAAACAAATTTTCAGTCATATCGCTACAATGTCTGCAGTGTGGCAGTTTATAGTGATGTCCAGCACTGAGGCATCATGCCGCTGACATGTAGCATGATGTCCCACCCAGTCACATTATCCTGACAGTCCAAGCCGACCAGTCCTAACACTAAAATCTTAATGCTGAGTGCCAAGCAAGGCAGCTGTTAGTACCATTTTTGTAAGTCATTGGTATGACTCGGCCGGGGATCAAACCCACGACCTCCCGCATCCGAGGTGGATGCTCTAACCACTAGGCCACCAGAGCGGTGCAGACCATATATATACAAACACAAGAAACTATTTCAGAAATGTTTGTTCTATAACTTCTTTAAAGTGATCCTTCATAAAAGGCAATGCTTCGCAAAGGAATGCATTACAAGAAAGTAGGAGAAAAGAATGTTCAAAAATACATTACACACAGGTTTTTAATACTTTCAATAATGACAATTTATAAAAGCATTTCAAGTAAATCCCCTCAGATACTATTTTTGACGATACTGATATTTTAAGCAACTGGTCTGATCCGCTTCTGGAAGTTGCTATTAAACATATGCACCTTTGATGACAGAGTGAAGTACAATCATCAGCTTGGCTGGGTCACCAAAGAAATTTTAAATACTATGAAAAGACCACTTGAAATCTGTAGGTAATGAATACAAACACAGAATCTGAAGAAAAAAATAATCAAACTGGTTAAATAAGCAAACTGAAACCACTACACAAACATTCTGGCAAGAAAAACAATCCCAAAACAACTGGAAATTTTTAAGAAATTTGGAGCAGGCAAGTACAAAATAAGTGAGATTAATCATCACTATGGTAATTAATTAATATCTTTATGTTCCAGATAACACTGCCAATATTTTCAATGAATTCATTGTAAACTTAACCTCTGAAAATACAGAACATAAGTTACAATCATTCTGAACCAAATCGTTTTTGTTTAAAATACATTCAAGTGAATATTAAAATTTAAATTCTGGAGATGAGTTCCGATTTTGTTTTGAATTACCTAAACACATGGATGTTTTGAAATCTTTAGGACATAACACAATAGGTCCAAGACTTCTTAAGGCAGCTGCATCTGCTCCTACTGATAGTAATACCTTTCTACATAAACACAGCTTGAGAACAACTTAATTTCCCCAATCTTGGAAAACTGCCAAAGTAAAACCACTACATAAAGCTAGATCAAAAGAGAATATAAACAACTAAACATCAATATTAATTCCACCATCTCTTTCCATATCACTAGAAAAGCGTGTACACAGTTCTTTCATGAACCAGAAAAGTGCATACGCAACTAAAGTAGTAAGGGAAAACCAGGTTTCTGGCTCAAGGACACTATTTCATACTAGGAACCAGGTGATAGCCAGTGATAGAACATTTATTTTTACATTCCGAGGCTTCTATCATTGATTTTGGCTCGGAGACCCCATTTTAGACTAGGGGTCAGGTTATGACTAATGATAAAACAGTTATTTTTACATTCCAAGGTTTCTATCATTGATTAGGTTTCTGGCTAAAGGACCACCATCAGATTGTCAGCATATTCTTAAGATTTTTTGGTTGGATTATTTCTAAAGTTTAGATAAAATTTCATTAGCCATATTTTTTACTGTAACTGTTTTCATACCTGCTAACTCTCATCGGTAAAATATCTGTTAACATACTGTCAATAATATGCAACTCGCGTATTAAATCGTCTATATCATAGTTTACGCCTTGTAAATAAGATCGTATCTGATCAAGTAATTTTTAATAAGTGATACTTGTTATTTTACAAGCATTTTTTTTAGTCTCAAGACTGGGTTCAATCTTTCTGCATGCTGTTGAAAGAGATACACTGACACCAGATATAATTAATAAAAATGGATTTAATGATGCATCACTTGAGATTATGCCTGAGGTGGCCATTAGCAGTGGCAAATATGATATTAGTCGAAGTATTCTACTGTAATACTTATAACATTATTTCACACACCAAAGGTTTTTATGATAAAATTTGTAATATTGCATTAGTGCGTCAACATCTTGTATTCGAATATCTTTTGAAATATGAGTGAAATCGACAATCTGTTTTTTCATTATACAATATCTGCTTATAATTTTATTTTTATACAAAAACAAAAGTTCTGATACCAACAACTGAATCAAGAAACTCACACAATTTATTATTGTTAGGATCAGCTATAAAAATTCTGTATTTGTCATAAGCATCTGACGAAGTATCATCATATTGTTTATCTGTTAGTACCTCATTTTTCTTTCACCAAGAATATGAATCAAATGTGTCTGATACTTCACGTTCATACCAAAATTTTTCGTTTACCAAATTACTGTAATCGCTTTCTGTTTCATCAATATATATATACCCTAATACTAAACTCAACTGATCTAACATGAAATTTTTGAGGACAAGATGTTGTCTGATAATTGCATATGCGACTATGAAATTTGCTAGCATTAATTTTTGAAGTGCTTCTTTACTTAATAATCTCCCACTTGAAAGTAAAATGTGAGTAATTTTTAAAAGAGAGACTATTCGATTCGATAATGTTGTGTATGGTTCTGTGAATATTTTCTCAATTTCATTGTAATAATTTCGTAATGACAATTGTCTAGAGCGCTGGATTGACGGAAATGGAATATCATCTGCTTCACCTATGTTGTAATAAGAATCAGACTTTTCTTCCAGCTTTGTTTGATTGACCTCATCAAAAAACTTTCTTCGCTCATCATCACTAAGATAAGATAACTGATTTCATTGTCAAAATCTCTGATTATTTTTAGAGACCTGTCAACAATAATCGATCAAATTCTGGGTCTTTTTTACGTATCATTGGCAAAATTGCATTTGCGTACACTTTAATAATTAACTCTGTATCCACCGTCATAGCAACAGTTTTAATTAGGGTTTCTTTGTCGTGGTAGTACATGCCAAGATACTTAAAAATTTCTTGTTTTAAAAAACTATTATATAACTTCCTATTTCTTCTTATCCCTATTATTCTAGATTCTGATAGTTTGTCGAGAAAATCATGGTTCTCGTTCATTTGCTTTTCCACCTGCGCTACTCGTGCTTGTAATAAACTTGATCGCATTATCAAATCTAAATTTTTTAAATCAAACTCAAGCAATATTTTTTTAAACAGGATTTCAACTTGTTTTTGTTCTTCTATACAATCATCAGGATGACAGTATCTGATTATAATATCAAAGTTTTCTATTGCTTTTTTTAGTTGTGGTCCTCGCATATACATAACAAGAATAAAAAATTTTTCCACTTCTGACAATAGAAAGTTTATCATTGGAATTGAAATTTTTTTTCTGGTATTTATTACACATGCTGCTAGTGATGCGTCCCCAACCTTTTCAATGGGGTTAAAAATATTATTATAAAATTCTCTATCAACTGTTATAATTGGTGGTTCTGACATTATTTTATAGCATTAGATTAAATTTGTTCATCGAGTGTGTATATCTGAAACGATGTCTGTCCTGGAAACGGATGTTCAGCAGCAACAACATAGCATAGAAAATACAAGTACTTGTTAACAGTCTTTCTATAGGAATTGTAAAATATTGTGTTGTTGTGATATACGTATTATTTGTGCTATGCAATGTTGCCCAATTAATATCATCATTAGATCCTTCAAACCGCCAATTATAAATTCAACCAACTCTAGGATTTAATCGACCATGCAAATGAAATTGCCAAATAGCAACTGCAGTAGGACATTTGATTTTAATCCAAAAATTTTCAACTTCTCCATTTGTCGTCCACTCGTGTCTATCAGAGAAAGCGTAATGAGGATAATTTTCAGGACAATAAGATGATGTACTTACCTCAAACCCAACTCGATTGTCAGTTGCCTTGAAAAGTGTTGGAATATATCCAACATTGTTTTTAGTTCGTTTTATACCACTAGACAGACTGTCAACATACGCTTTATTTGTTAGATCATTAGGATTAACTGGAACATATGTTGTAGTTATTTTGTTGCTTCTCGTGTTTATATTACCTGACATTGGTCCACCAGATCTTTTAAAGTATGGGGTAAGTTCTTCTTTTAACTGAGCATAACTAATAGCATCAGTTTCCTTAGCTGGTGGCGAGGCTGTTGGTAATCCAGTTATTTTTTAATTTGACATATCTAAGTTACCTGTCATTGTGTCGCCAGCTTTGTTAAGTTTATTATCGTCAACTGATTTTAGTTGCGCATAACTTACCGCTTGTGTGAAATCTGTTGGTGGATATGAAGTTTCCAACCCAATAATTTTTTTACCTGACATATTAATATTACCCATAAGTGTTCCACCAGTTTTGTCAAGCTTGTTGCGTCCACATACTTCAACTGCAAATAACTTACCGCTTGAGTTTGATTTAAGTTTGCTGGTGGATCCAAATTTTTTTTTTCCTGACATATCTAAGTTACCGCTTAAAGTTCCTCCTGTCAACGACAACTTATTGTCATCAACTGATTTTAGTTGTGCATAACTAACAGCTTGTGTAAGGTCAACCCTTGATGGTGGATATGCAGTTTCTAAACCTAGTACTCGTTGATTTGACATACGTTTCCTGTCATTGTATTGCCAGTTTTTTTTAAGTAGCTTGATAAATCAATACTGTCATCTGTACTAACAACAGCAGTTGACGTATCGCCTAATGTTTTTCTAAATTTTGTATAATAACTCATTATTTGTTTACTGTTTGACAAATTTATGTCAACTTACTTTATAACAATGGCAAAGCCATCGTCGATATTAAATTTTGATACAGGATGCCTGGTGCAACACAAGCATAACAACGAACGTCCAGATTACCACTACCTCATTGTTGGTTGTACAGGGTCTGGTGAAACAAATCTATTATTAAATCTTTAACTCAATGACAACTTAAACTACGATGAGTATATATTTACACAATTAACCCACAACAGGATAAATACGAATTATTGAGCGAATACAATAACAAGTTTAGTGATGAACTTAACGCTAGTTACGACATGTTTATGATCAGGCAACCAGAGGAATTAATTCCAGTAAATGAACTTGATTCGTTCGAATATAAAATAGTTGTGTTTGACGATATTCTGCTAAACAACAAAGAGATGAATAAGATTAGGTCTTATTTCTCAATGTCGCGTAATAAAAGATGTAATTCTATCCACCTTGCTCAGGGATTTTACAATGTTGACAGATTTATCAGGAGAAATACAGGATGTTTTATACTATTTCCCAGACTAGATAATGTTGATGTAAGAAATATTGCAAACGAACAGTGCAGTGACACAACAAAAGATAAATTTTTGGAATTGTATCATCAGGCAACCAAAGACAAATATAACTTTTTCTTATTTGATAAGCTCGCACGTGATCCAGCTAAGATATTTCATTGTTGTATTGACACATTTCTCTAGGTGAATTTTATAGCAACATATATAAAATAATAATGGACAAAAGTCAGCAAAGAATTGAATTGCTACAGAAATTTGTTGAAACTCGAGCTGCTTTTAAGAAAAAGTAGAAGAAGCTCACCAAGGACAAGCTAAAGCAGAAGAAGCAGCCACTAGTTTTCTTAAAACTGTTACTGAAACGCTAATTGGCAAACAGCCAGAAGTATCAACAATATCTGCAGAAGAACTAAAAACAATAAAAGAAAAAGGCTTGTTAGGTTTACGCGGAGAAAAACCAAAAGAAGAAACCAGCAAAATTGTAACTGAACTTGTGAGACATATTGCTGATCCCACTGCACGACAAGTTGAATTTGACAGGTTAATGAACAATCCTCTTATACTTCAACATGCGATAGCAAGAATGACGTTTAACCCAGCTGAGTTAAAGATGATAGAAAATGTGTCAGAGCAAACTAAGGAATTAATTGAGTATCAAAAAATGATGCAAGAAAGTATCGTAGAAGGTATGTCTCCTAAAAGTCAGATAAAATATTACAGAAAACAAGCTAGGGAGAAAAAAATAGATAATGCTGAGTATAATGAATTTATCAAGAAATATTTGAAAAAAGAAAAACTAAACAATCTTATTGACATTAGAAAATGGTCAGAAGATGATTACAAAAAAGTGATGGACATTTTAACAAAAGTATACAATGAATTTGTGAAAGCTGAATAAGAAATTCAAAATGCTAGAGGAGAGGAAGAATTAATGCCTCTCTCAGATAAAATGAGACGAAATTATTGCTGAGACTTTCTATAAAACAGCATATCAGTATAGAAGTAGACAAGAAGATTATGGTAAATCTTGGACTTTCAAAAGATTATCCAATCAATATCAACGTAATCGAGATATAAGATTACCAGAGGAAATAGAAACCACCGGATCTGGCATTAAAGTTTTCACATCAAACACAGATATAGTTGACAGACTACTGCTACTAATATCATCTAAAGAAGCAGGTAATGAAAGCACGGAAATCGACAATGAAATTATTGATATACTGGATCATCTTAGATTGAGCAGTTTACTAACATCGTCCGAGAACGAAATTTTACACCTCGATTTAATTTAATTGAGGTGATCTTATATAATGTCAACAACATTGTTACTTGATTCATCACAAACAACAAGTGACAGCGCAAACTTTTCCATCTACTATAATCTGCCAATAATACTGGATCCGAACAAACAGCATGAAATCGGATTAATTTCTGCCACAGTATGGCACTCTATGGCAAACGTAAAAAAAATTTTTAATGATGACATTACATTTTAGTCTGGCACCCAGAGTGAAAACTCCAAGACCTCAGTTAAAATACCACAGGGAGCATATAACATGACTGATATTAATAAAACGATAAAAGAATTGATCAACACCTTTGGTGTCGCAGACAATTTTGAGCTGGTTCCAAACTATAATACGCTACGAGCTAGAGTTACACTAAAAAATAATTTGATAATCGATTTCTCCCCAGAGACTAGTATTGCGTCATTAGGTTTTAAAAGCCAGCAGTACAGCAGCATTACAGAACAAAGTGTATCATATGACGGTGAGCTGCCAGTGAACATAACTGATACAAACACAATATTGATTAATTGTTCTATCACATCAGGGACTTACTCAGCTAGAGGTAGCCAGGGTCAAACGATTTACAGTTTTTCACCCAATGTACCACCAGGGTCGCCAATGCAAATTGCTCCCAGACAAATAATATATTATCCAATTACTCCTGAAAATCAAATAACGAGTATAACAATGCAACTAACAGACCAATCAGGTAGACAGCTGGATCTGAATAACGAGGTTGTTACTTATTACTTACACCTACGCACGGTGACATAGTCGAGTGCAATAGATTTTTATGCAACCTCATTGATATAATCAAGAAATATAAAATGAGACAAAGAAAAAAGTTTACAGGAGAAAAATCATAGGAAGATTTTTTTGGAAATATATTTACAAAAATTACTGAAAATGTTCCAGGAATTGCACGCAAAGTTACACCAATTGCACTTGATGCAGGTAAAGCTTTTGCTAGCACAGCTCGTACTGCATTAGGACAAAAAGTTGCTAATAAAATTAAAGGCCACGATCCACAATGTGAATTGCCGACAGCATTGGAAATAAAAAGAGCAATATCAGATACTGCACCAACAGCAGAAACAGAACGAGCTATGATAGTTGTGACAAAAAAATTATTATCACCAAGCGGCGAAAATGTAATACGTAAACTTGTAGTGGAAACAAGAATAACATCTGCTGCTTTTTAGTTGCAGTTTTGTGTGTCACACAGTTTTGTGTGGTAAAATAAAATAATGTCAGTCAAAAATTATCTCGATCTTGCCAAAGAACATGATTCTGATAACATAGTTATAGAATATGAGTATATTGAATACCTGGATGAGGACTCAAACGAACCAAATAAAAGCTGGTGTCAGAACTTTTAATACACGTGACGAGGACTTGTTTCTGTTACCTCACAAGGCAGTATTAGAAGTACGTGGTCAGTTATTAACTGCATTAAGCGGTGATATTCCAGCTGGTGCAGAAATTGCACTTGTCAATAACGGCTGGAGTTTATTGAAAAGCACACGGTATCAACTGGCCAATCAAACTGTGGAAGATATTTCAATGCATTTACCTATAGTGAGTACAATACTTAATATCGTCTCATTCAATGATGACTACTCGAGATCTATGGCCACAAATATGATGTGGTTTAAGGACACCGGATTTGGGACAGCTGTTTCAAGCGAGTTCCGTACTGGTGCTGGTGCTCCTGCTCCAGATAACAATAATCTAATAGCCAATCCAGCTGCTAATGATGCAGCCACAATAGATGATTCTATAAGATTAGAGGTCACGAGAATACGACGACAGCAAGATAACAAGGGACACGCCAAACGAAAAGCATTTGCTGCAGAATCTTGTCAAATAACAATGATGCTTCCATTAAGCACAATATTTGGATTTTGCCGTGATTACAACAAAGTATTTCGCGGACTAAAACATACGCTTATTTTAGACTGAGCTGATCAAAACGATTGAATAATGCACTCCGATGGAGTGGCTGAAGGTCAGTTTGCTATTACAAGATTAGCTCTGTGGATGCCATGAGTTGTTCCGTCTGTAGCTAAAATGATGGAACTTGAATTACTATTGACTAATTATATGAAAAATATCTATTTCCAGCAAAACAGAATTTATCAAACAGCTATTCCTAATGCAACTGATTACACACAGCGTGTTACAACTACATCAAGTGAACAATTACCTCGACATTTGTTCATTGTATTTCAACGACAGGCACGCTGCAATAACCAAGAAATGAACATCTCCATATTTGGTAACCCAGACGTCAGACGAATTTTTGTTAGAATAAATTCTAGGCAATATCCCAAATGTGCAATCAAATGCAATTTTGCTGATGATGCTACTAAAACGTATCTTGGCCGTATATGTACCTTATGGAGGCTATACAAAAATACCGGGATGCAGGCAGTGGATCTCAGATATCAGCAGAAGAATTTCGATCAGTATATCCTATCTCAGATATCAGTAGAAGAATTTCGATCAGTATATCCTATCTTCTATTTTGACATTTCAAAACACTCTGAACAAGCTATCAGATCAAATGCTGATATTGAAGTTACTTGGATGTTTGGCGTGCTGCTAGTCAAACAATATAACGTATACGCACTAGTTGTTAGTGATCAATTTTTGACAATTGATGCGCCCAAAGGAAAAATGACTATACAAGTATAATTTGTGTGACAACCTTGATATAATCAAGGATAATGAAAATGGAATACACAACCAGAGAAATACACCTAACGCCAGGTCAAATTAAGAAGTTATCAGCAGTGACTGCTAACTGTAATTCTGTTTCTCTAATGATATCCCCAACGACTTCTGTCTCCAACGACAAAGTCTCCACGTCCGGAGTGAAAGTAATGTTAACTCGACAGCAAATCAATAAACTTAGCCGGTGAAAACCATTTGTGCTGAAATTATCCACTGTACAAATAATGGCCATGTCTAACCGCATAGCAGTGGAAGGTGGATTTCTTGGACCAGCATTTTCTGTAATAATACTCAAAATATTGCCAATATTTGGAACATTTGGCCTGGCAGCCACTTCTAGAACAGTTTCAGGTGCTGCCAAAAAAGCGGTGTCCGGAGAGGGTATCAAATGAATCTATAGTCGATGACAAAGTCATCATGACTTTCTCACTGTAGTTTTATGTAACAATAAGAAATAAAATCCCAGCTAAAAAACCGTTAACAACTAAAAACATGAAAACAAAGCATCCTCAACAATCGCGACACAATCGAGCAAAACAAGGATGAATCATTCCTTTCGCTCCACATTTACCAAGGTTAGCAGGAAGTTTAATTTCAAACCTGTTAGGGATAGGACATGGACTAACATTACCTGGAACCAGATGCCGTTGATGACGAAAAATTGAATGATATTGTCGGATTTCATGGAGTATATTCTAAAGACGAATTAGATAATATACCAGCAGGTGGTTCATGTGTAGTCAATATACAGGACTTCAATGATGGGTCTGGCACACATTGGGTGGCTATTTATGATAACAATTATTTTGATTCGTTCGGATTTCCTCCAAGCAATCTTATAAAAAAATATATTTTTAAGAAATTTGAAAAAATACATTATTCGTCTAATCATCTACAGCCAATTGGGACAGCCGCTTGTGGTTATTATTGTATTATGTTTGTTTGGCAGATGTCCCAATCCTCTGATTTTTTAAAGTTTATTTTACAGTTTGACAATGAAAAAAACAAAAAATAATAGAGTAATGTTAAAAAGTGTTTGTGCCGTTTGTGGAAGAAAAAAGTATGTTTCTGAAATCAGTAACTACGTGACAAAGTTATTTTATTACATGAAATTAAATACTCACTGGTCTGATTTCTCATTTTTTACAGGTCAAACCCCACGGGGGTTAATGGGAATTTAACATAGAAAAATTGAAAAATCAATTTTTTTCTGGTTTTGGACTGGTTTTTTGCACAATTTCACACAATTTTTCAGAGATTTTAAGCAAAACAATCAGCTAAATACCAGTCCAACAACCAGAAAAATCATATTTTTCAATTTTCCTATGTTAAATTCCCATTAACCCCCTCGGAGTTTGACCGGTAAAAAATGAGAAATCGGACTGATTTTCTCTGATTTTTTCGACCATTTTACCCCCAAAATTGGCCAGAAAACGTCAAAATTTGGCAAAAAAACAGCATTTTTTCAGATCTTACAATAATTTTGTGTGGTGATTAATATAATAAAATGTAATTGTGATTGTGATAAAGATCTTTGCATAGAACAAGATAAAATTGTTAGTTACTGTCAGCGTTGCAATTGCCGAGAGGTGATTGGCAGTGGAATTGATATCCATAAAATTATTGGAAAATTACCAAAACGACTCATTCCAAGTCAGGGTTTTACATTGCCAGGCCACAAATTTACAGGACCTTATAATCCATTAGAAAAGCAACTAGACAAAAATGATAATCCACTACCGGGACAAGAACCTTATAATCAATTGATGCAATAGCGATGCGTCATCACATTTGCTATCAATATAATGAACAAGATAAACCCGGCTGTGATAAAATCATGCTGAATCAGTCGTGTGATATGAAACCATTAAATATACGAGAACGTATTGATCAAAAGCTGGTGCAGGGCATAATTGGAGCTAAATACAGGTTTGGCCTTGGAAGAGAGTCTGCATCTTGGAAAAAAAAAATTGTATGATGATCTTGCATCAGAGTTACACAAACCTAAAAAAAAAAAGTTTCCACGAGGTAAGGTTGTCGCAAATGCTGTAGATCATATCTGGGCAACAGATTTAGTAGATGTCTCAAATCATGCTCAATTTAATGACAGTAAAAAATATTTGTTTAATGTTGTAGGTGTTTTTAGTAAGTACGCGTTTAGTATACCTGTTTCAGATAAAACAGGGACATCAATGACTAATGCGCTAGTGCAAATAATAACAAGCACAGAAAGAAAACCAAATAAAATTTGGACTGATCACGGAGCAGAGTTTTTTAATAAAAAATCTAAGCAGTTTTTGGAGCAAAATAACATCAAAAAGTATGTTACAACAAATGAAGGAAAAAGTGCTATCGTTGAAAGATTTAATCGCACACTGAACGAACTTAGACATAAACTTCTGACAGCCAAAAACACAGATATATTGATGAGCTTCCGCAGATAATTGACAAATATAATAACACAAAACATTGAACCACCAGAATGTCACCAAATGACACAATTAAAAATACGATATTAGCGAATGAAAACATGTACCGTAGACATTAAATTTAAGGTAGGTGATAAGAGTTCAAATTTCGTTAGTGAAAAGGGTGTTCTAAAAAGGATTCACTCCAAACTGGAGCGAAGAAGTGTTTGTTATTGATAAAGTTCTTTTAACAATACCAGTGGCTTATGCATTAAAGGATCTAGCAGGGGAACCAATAATTGGAAGTTTTTATGAGCAAGAACTTCAGAAAACTGAAAAAGTTGCTGAAAAAGTTATCAAAAAGCATGGCAACAAAAGTCTTGACAACTGCAGGGGATACAGCGATAAATTTAATAGTTGGGTACCAACTCGGTCGATTTCATCAGGGAAATAATGCTGTTATAAATTTCCTCGTACTTATGTTTGACAGATTTACATTTACAGGCTTACATGACGATATTAGATATTACCTTCGATCATCAGAAATCGTCATTAGGTTAAATATCTTAGCAAATATGAAATCAAATTTTATGCTCTTTTGTTGGCCAGCTATTATCATGTTAAAGAAAGGTTTTATCAGCTGCCAAAACACTTGTTGCTCTGTGACAGTAAAATTAAATTTTATTATTTTTTTGGCAATATGATACTTAACATTATATCGTCCAGTTGTCGGTCTGCTGTAATTTTTCTTGTCAACTACACCTACAATCTTGTCTTGTTCATCATCGTTGTTAAATAAAATGTCATCCTCGGTATAACCAACTGATGTGACGACTGTATCACAGACGACTTTGTCGTCCGAGATTGTATCTCCCCTTGTAAAATTGTCATCCACGATTGTATCGCGGGCGTATATATCAGCAAGTCATTTCATCAGATTCATATTATATTTTTATCTAATTTATATAATAATAGAATGACTGATGAAATAAAGTATCATCAGAGGGTTACTATATTAAATTATGGAGAATTAGCTGAGGCAGTGCAAAAATGTTTGTCGGGTTACAGTTCTTATTCTGTTGACGTTAATGTCATGCAAGGTGAATCTAACAAAATTCTCCTGACAGCAGCAGAAAAAAATAAAATTAATGATAGAGCAGTAATGACGCTGAAATTTAACAAAAATGATGTTCTAATGTTTGCTCACAACTGTCTTACCAAAACGTGAGTTAGAAAATATAATTAATCATCATATCTAAAGACGATCTTGTCAAAGGTTGACACTGATGAGGCTGATCTTGTTTTGCCATCTGCTACAAATTTTATTGCAGCCGAATTTATCTTATAGTATCGGGCAGCAGCTGAGATTGAAGGAAATTTTAATTCCTCATCTGTTTTGGTATTCACCGCAATGATAGGTCTTCTGGTATTTTTAAAATTATTTCCACCACCTGATCCTCGTCGATTATTTTCTTATTGTGTGATGAGATATAAGTTTTCCAGACTACTGTTTGTTCTAATTTTATCAATATGATCGACAACCAAATCATTTGGTATTGGTCTGTTAAAAGTTTCGTAGACAAAACGATGGATATAATAACCAACTTGATCAGTTAGTGTTCCTCTGACAGTTATTCTAAGATATCAGCTATTGTGCATCACACCGATAACTTTTTTCATTTTTCTATTTCAAATAATTCCTTTGTCAGAGGCCTGATACAAATCAAATACAGGGTGAGGTTGAAATTCATTTTGTAAAGACAAGTTGTCAATATTGTCATCAGTAACCATGCCATTAACATCATATACACGTTGTCCTTTTGGAATTTCATTACAGAATAACATGTAAATAAAATCTTTCTTAAACATCTCAACTAGTTCAGTATTATCTCCGCTTATGCTGATCTTACAGCCGGCTCGTGTTGCTTTGCCAATTGGTTTTTGATATCTCACATGAATCACCGACCCTAGCATATTTCCTGTGTACTCGTTGAAGATAGGGTGAACGTAATAGTGATCTTGTTCACTTGCACAATTCTGTGCCATTATACTATAAGCAATTTATGTCTCTAATTGATTGTTCAACTAGCGCCAAGTGAGTTATCGATTGAACAATCAATTAGATATCTAATATTACATTATATCACAATGCTGAAGTTACGTGATATAGCTAAAAAGAGTCTTATGGGGAAACCTACACAAATAGCGACTGCTTTTGCTGGATTTGACAACAGTTATCGATTTGATAAAGAAATCGTACTTGTAAATTTTACTGCAACTGATCTTTATCATTTGTTAGAACCAACTGTGAAACATGAACTTGAGAAACACAAGGGCTTAAAAATACTGGTGCAGTATCACGTTATATTTTAGCTGCTTGTAGCAGACGAATCGACTGACAATGATTTTTCAGACCCTTACATTAATGTAAAATCGAGACGTGTTTTGATTGGAACTAATCTGCATTTGCTAGCCGAACAAATACATCAGGAAATCTGGAAAAAGATAGAAGAATTTACTGAACTAGGTTCGGGCTGGAAGTTTGAAATGATTTCTAAATTTTATTTCACACAATGAAATATAATGTATTATATAAAAAATAAGAAATGTTGTATAAACGTAAAAAAACTTTGATCAAAAATGTTTTCAGTGGGCTATTCTTTCTGCAATGTTTTCAGAAGAAAAAAATGCTGATCGTGCTGACAATTATCTTGCTCATGTCTCAAAATTAAATTTTACTAATACTGACTTTCCAGTTGCAGAAAATCAAATACCAAAGTCTGAAAACCAAAATAATCATATTTCAGTTAACATATTTGGTCTTGACAAGCGTGAAAACGTATATCCGAGATATATTTCAGAAAGAGCCTCGCAATTGACAATAAACTTGCTGTTTTACAAAAATCATTAGGTTTGGATTAAAAATTTTAACGGACATGTTGGTAGACAGTATAACAAAGACAAAAATAAAAAGTATTTCTGTTATCGTTGTTTGCATGGGTGCTATGACAATGAAAAATTACAGAGGCATCTGCAGTGTTGTAATGATGTACAACGAATAACAATGCCATCTAAAGATAATAATTTGTTACAATTTATCAATCATAATCACAAACTAAAAATTCCTTTTGTCTTATATGTTGACTTTGAGTGTCTGCTACAGCCTGTGCTTGGCTCAGAAAATAATCCTAATCAGTCTAGTACGAGAAAAATTCAAAATCATATTCCATGCGGGGTGGCGTATAAGGTAGTATGTTGTAGTGATTCGAATTTATCAAAGCCTATTAAATTATATACTGGTAAGAGCCCAGCTGTTTGGCTTCTCAAGCAGTTGATTCATGAAGTTGATGATATATTTAAACGCTTAAAAAGAATTGTTCCAATGCCAACTTTAACAACCCAGCAGAAATCTGTTCACAAACAAGCGGAATTTTGTCATATTTGCGAGAAAGCTTTTGACGTTGATAAAAAAGTACGTGACCATTGTCATCTAACAGGACAATATCATGGAGCGGCTCATGATAAGTGTAATTTAAAGTTTCATGCTCCGGATTTTTTTCCAGTTGTTCTTCATAATTTCAGAAGATGTGATAGTCACATTATAGCAGAAGCTTTTGGTAATGATGAAATTAAGTCTCGTTTAAAACCTGATAATGTAATCAAGTGCATTCCAAATAATTTTGAAAGTATATGTCAGTTATACTAGGTAAGTTGTGTTTTATTGACAGCCTGCAATTTATGGCAGCATTATTGGATGAGTTAGTGAAAGGTTGTAGCGACTTTTATAACCTACGAGATTGTTTTGGAGATAAATTTAATCTAGTGACAAAAAAAGGAGTGTTTCCGTATGAGTATCTCGATAATTGGAGCAAATTTGATGAAATTTCTTTACCTGATAAAGACAAATTTTATTCGCAACTAAAAAATGAAAATATAAGTGATAACAAGTATAAGTATGCACAAGATATTTGGAAAGAATTTGATTGCAAGATGTTTGGTGATTATCATGATTTGTACTTGAAAACTTACGTATTATTATGTATTTGAAAGCTTTCCGAAAGTGAGTTATAACAATTACGGACTTGATCCTTGTTGGTATTATTCTGCTCCTAGGCTATCTTGGGATGCTCTGTTAAAGTTTAGTAAAGTAAAGTTAGAGTTACAAACAGACGCTGACATGTTTAACTTTATTGAGAAAGGTATTAGAGGTGGTATTAGTGTGATAACAACAAAGTGTTTGAAAGCAAATAACAAATATATGAGTGAGTACGACCCTGATCTTCCATCGAAGTATATCATTTATCTAGATTGTAATAATTTATATATTAGTTCAATGAGCGAATCAATGCCATTTGGTGGATTTCGTTGGATTAAGACTGACCAATTTCTGGCGGAGACAGAAAAAAGGGTACCTGACGATGTCTCCTATTTCATTGAAGTTGATCTAGACTATCCTGTTTCGTTACATGATTTCCACAACAATTATCTGTTTTGTGCAGAGTCAATGATAATAGACTATAGTTTGTTATCTCAAAAACAACAAGCAACAGCATCACCAAAACAAAATTCTAGGGTAAAAAAACTAGTCCCACATTTACTTGACAAGAAAAATTATGTTTTGCTTTATAGAGTTTTAAAACAAGCAATAGATGCTGGTCTTCTGTTGAGAAAAGTTCATAGTGTGCTAAACTTTAATCAGTCGCCATGGATGAGATGTTATATTAACTCAAACACTTCTAGGAGAGTTCTCGAGAAAACTGATTTCGAGAAAAACTTCTTTAAACTTATGAACAACTCCATCTTTGGTAAGACCATGGAAAATATTAGAAGACGGGTAAACATCGAACTAGTTAATGATATCGACCACCAAAACAAACTTATGTCGGACGATGATTTTGTCAGCATGAAAATTTTTAATGAAAATCTTGTTGCAATACAGCGATGAAAAACGAATCTAAAATTAAATAAGCCAATTTATGTTGGACCTTCTGTGTTAGATTTATTGAAGTGGCTGATGTACGATTTTCATTACAAATTTGTCAAAAAGCAGTGGCCATCAAGTAGATTGTTGTTTACCGATACTGACTCACTCATTTATGAAATCGAATGTGAGGACGTCTATCAGGATGTCTTTGATAACCGACATCTGTTTGATCTCTCCGATTACCCTCGCGATAGTAAATTTCATGAGGACACAAATAAAAAGGTTATTGGTAAATTTAAGGATGAAATGAACTCGAGTATCATCAAATACTTTATTGGATTGCAAAGTAGAATGTATGCCGTGTTGTTAGACAATAATAAAATAACAAAAAAAGCAAAAGGTTTGCCTCACAATTTTGTTAAAAAGTTTATGGGATTCGATGATTACAGGTATGCGCTTGACAGCGGCATTAGTTATATAAGAGCAATGGCCATTCGAAAATATCATCATAAACTTGAAACAGATGTTATTATCAAACGTGGTTTAAGTAATTTTGATGACAAACATTATTGCGAAAACGGAGTAGATACATTTGCACCTGGGTACTGTCATGATGACAGATTTGTACTTGACATTATATTTGATGACTAAGTCATTACGATTAGGGTATGAAATTTTATCTAAACTTTAGAAATAATGTTTGAAAATTTGACAGTGACAAATAGCATTAATAGCAAAATCAAATATCTAACGACAGACAGAAAACAGCTGACAGTTGAAATTAGCAATGAAATATCAGGAATATGTTTTAGTAATCGTGACAAGCTAAAACTTTCGCTCATCAAATCTGGTGACAGTGAGTATTTCAATTATCTTGAAAAATTAAGTTGTGAGTTATCAAAGGGATTTAATAACTTTCATGATCCAATCAGTCAAGAAAAGTACACTAAACTTACTATTGACCTCGATCGATTGAAAGTATATTTCATTGATAAAAAAATATCCTTAAAAAACTAAAAATAAAAGATTCATTTGAATGTCGTCGTTGTGTAAGTGGTAGAATAAAGTTTAGTCTCTATTATCTAATATCTGTAGTTGAAAGACTTATGATCAGCAATGAGGTCTAAACTTTACAAATAATCTGACAAACAAAATTTTATCTAAACTTTAGAAATAATCCAACCAAAAAAACTTTAGAACTTACCACCAACCGGATGGTGGTCCTTTAGCCAGAAACCTAATCAATGATAGAAGCCTTGGAATGTAAAAATAACTGTTCTATCATTGGTCATAACCTGACCCCTAGTCTAAAATGGGGTCTCCGAGCCAAAATCAATGATAGAAGCCTCGGAATGTAAAAATAAATGTTCTATCACTGGCTATCACCTGGTCACTAGTATGAAAGAGGGTCCTTGAGCCAGAAACCTGGTTTTCTCTTACTACTACTATTTTATGAACTATCTCAACAACAAAAAACAAAAAATAATAGTATCCATCGATCCATTACTTATAGATCTTTTCAAAACTTTGGTACTGTTGAATTCCTGGAAGATCTGAAATAGATTCCATGGAATAGTCCAAATCTTTGAAGATACTGATGATATTTTAGATACTTGGATAGATCTATTCATCAGAATAGTGGTCAAACATGCTCTTGTAAAAGCACACAGGATACAGAAAGACCACCAGCCAGGTTGGATCTGGAAATTTTAGAAGCAATAAAGCAGAGACCAACGAAAATCAGTACATCAGTAAGAAATCAAGCTGAATATAGAGTCTGGAGGAATAAAGTTAATAAAATAATACATCAAGCCAAACAAGTGCACTACAAAAAAGTGCTGGATGAAAACAGAAATAACCCAAAAGCTATCTGGAGAGTGTTTACTGAGTTTGGTGCAAGGGAAATTAAGAGTAAAACTGAAATTTCATCCCTCAATCTTTGTGCATTTATTCCAATAATTCAACTGCCATCTCAAATATTTTTAATAACTTTTTGTTCATATTGCTGAAGAAGTTAGAGAACCCAGAACTCCATCTGATCATCTGGAATGCAAAACATTTTGTGCTAAAAAAACTACCAAACAATATAAAGTTTGAAATTCCTGAAATGAGTCCTGAATTTGTGATGAAATATATTCAAAAGATGGATGACTGTAAAGCTACAGGACTTGATATGATTGGACCAAGGATACTAAAGGTATCTGCACCTGCAATAGTAGAGACTATAGCTTTCATTTGCAATGAAAGTATTAGGTCTAATAAATTTCCACAAACATGGAAAACTGCTAAGGTTACACCATTACATAAAGCTGGAACAAAAGATGATATAAATAACTACATACCCATCTCTACTCTTCCTTGTCTTTCCAAATATTAGAAAAACATGTACATGATTCTTTTCTCAACTATCATAACACTTACGATCTTATTCATGATAATCAGACTGGCTGTCAACAGAATCACTCCTGTGAAACTGCACTTTTATCTTTGATTGATAAATGGCTGAATGGCTGAAAGTTTCAGATAAGAAGAAATGGTAGGCACTATTATGGTTGATTTTCATAATGCTTTTGATCTTGTAGACCATGAAATTTTGCTTGAAAACCTAAAAATCTATCAATGCAGTGAAAACTCCCTAAACTGGTTTACTTCTTACTTAACCAACAGAGTGCAAAAAGTATCTTTAAATGGCCAACTTCCTCAAAGTAAAAGTATTAATTGTGAAGTACCACAGGGTTCTGTCCTCAGACCTCTGTTATTCATTCTATTTATCAACAACTTACCTTTCAAGATAGGAACTTCAATTTCTTCCAGTGACCTCTATGAAGATGATACTACACTGTCTAAGATGGGTAAAACCAAAACAGTACTTGAAAACTGTAGTTGAAAATAATTTACAAGATGCTCTAAAGAGACTCAAAGTATGGTGCAAGGAAATCAGTATAATCATAAATACAGAAAAAAGGAAAGCCCTACTAGTTACAATGCAACAAAAATGAGCAAGGCTAGATAATGACAAACTCAACATTCTATTTGACAATGTGAGCCTTGATATGGCCTCTCATGACAAAATTCTTGGTGCATTCATAGATAACAATCTTACTTGGTCTATTTACATTAAACATGTTTCAAAAAAGGTTAATTTTTATCTTTGGCTACTGAGGAAAATCAAAACATACATTCTTCTTCAGTATAGGGTCATCTTTTATAATTATCTTTTATAAAGGTTACATTCAGCCATATCTGGACTATTGTAATGTAATCTGGGGAAATACCTCTAATTTGAAACATAACACTTTTATGACTCTAAAATAGGGCTTGCCATTTAATTCTAGATCAATGTATTGACAATTTCCAGGATGCAATGAATAATATAAAGATTTTAACAATATATGAAAGAAAGGCCAAAATGATTTGTAAAATATCCAGAAAAACCAATCCTGTCTATCTAAGCAATGTCTTTCACCAAAGAGATGTTGATGGTACTCCAAACCTAAGATCCATAAGAAGTAAACATTATATTATACCAAGGCCAAAGAAGGCCAAAGAAGGAATTGTTTAAAAAAAGTTTTCAATATACTGGTCCACTGGTACAGAACAACATTCCCAGTGACATATGGCAGGCTCCTAAAATTTTTCTTGTCATAATCACTATCTCAAATGGATGAAATCTTAAGACAATTGAGAAGTTCTAGTACAATAAATACTGTCTGCTTTTCCGTAATTTTGCTTAATTTTCACAGTTGAATTTTTCAATGCAGGATGATATTTTATATTTTATATATGTTTATGTTTTCACAGATGCCAGTGCATGTGTTCCAGGCTTGATACTTTGATTTTTAGAATCACTTTATTATTTAGTGTCAAGCTAGATTTTTCACATCATGTTGTATATACTGTACATAGTACACAACAGATAGAAGGCCTCAAAGTAGATTAGTTCCATAACTAATTGAGTTATCTTCTCTAAATAAAGTCTTTATTATTATTATTATTATTATTAATCACAAACCATGTCATGAAAATCAATCTGGCTTTTGAAAAGATCATTCTTTTGAAACTGCATTTATCTCTATGACCAACAAATGACTGAGAGTCTTAGATGAAGGAAAGTTAATTGGTACCATAATGATTGATTTTAGAAAGGCTTCCAACCTAATAGATCATGAAATTTATCTTGAAAATTTTTAAAATCTATCAATGTAGTGAAGATAATCTTAAGTGGTTCACGTTCTACTTCAGCAACATGTCTCAGCAGGTAATTTTAAATGGACACCTATGTGAAAATAATATGATAAGTTGTGGAGTACCATAAGGTTTGATCAAAAGGACCTTGTTATTTGGTCTGTTCATAAATGATCTACCCCTAAAAATAGGAGATGCAGTCTCATCAACTGACATGTTGGCTGATGACACTAACTTGCCTGATGCTCAAAGAAATCAAGATGAAGTTGAGAAAAACCTTCTAACTGCTCTCAACAAACTTCAATATGGTGCAAGGAAAATGGTATGATCCTGAATACAGACAAAAGAGATGTCTTGCTGACATGACAGAAACGAGCAATAGTGCAAACTGATATGCTGCATGTTCTCTATGATAACATTGATCTCAAAATGAATTGTTTTGATAAAATATTTATAAATGATAACTTACAATTGTTGCAACATACAAATTATATTTCAAAGAAAATAATTCTTATCTCTGATTCCTAAAGAAAATCAAGGTTTTCATTCCATTAAAGTACAGAGTCATATTTTACAAAAGTTACATTTAACCAGCTTATAATTATTATCCACAATGCCATAGTAGCTGTAGCCATAACAATATAATTCACAACAGGAACATGACAAAAACTATTCAGTGCAGCTAGTTTACATTTGGGGGGGGGGATATATTCAAACATTCCAACAATCACAAACTAGAAACAGCATACCTTACAATTTGTGTCAAAATAATTTTAAGAAAATAGATCAATATTATAATGATGTTATTGACACATCTTTCCATAAGATTATTTTTTCTATTATAACCATAATTGGGACTGTTGGGACATGCCAAGTCAGATGGCTTTGATTGATAAAAACATACCTTTTCCAAGCTGAAATTGACATCATCTTTTCATGCTAATCTGTGTCAAAATTTTCAATAATGATGACAATGGTCACTGCCTTGATTTATGTAAACATTAAGTCAAGTCTTTATTAGGGAGGAACCATCTAGTTTTCTAAATGTGGGGGATTAAATGCTTCAGACAAGTGCTCTTGTTCTGTTTTCTAGTGTAAAAAAAGACATTATTCCATTCCTTAATTTTCTTGAAACAAATTTATGTTATGATAAATATAAAGCTCTAGCTCATTAAATGGTCAGACCTGTACAGTACACAAGCAGTCAGAACTGAACTAGTTCAAAGCTGCATACATTCAGAATTATGTCTGTGCAATTACTGCTTAAAGACCAAACACCTGGTTTGCAGTTCAGTGTAAATTCAATGTTTTCTATTTGTTTGGTTGGCTTTTCTTATAACAGAAGCGGTTGTCTGTTTGGAATTTAACTGGCCATATCTCAGGGGATTACTTTTCCTTTGTAAGAGTAGGATAAATGGATGCTTTTCAGGAGAAGTTCAATAAGGTGTGCCTCATCAAGTCAGTGCATATGCTTTTTCAGATTTCTTTAAATAAAGTAAAAGCATAAAATTACTGCAAAAGAATTAAGATTAACCTTTCATAAATATACATGTACTGAATATGCTAGACTTCTGAAACATTTTTCTTTGACCAAATATATGATCAAAATAAATATGACCAATTCTTAAAATGGTATTTGGTTCATAACCACTTTTGACATCACAGTCTTTCCATGGGTGGTCTTCATTCATTGGCTGTTCAAATGGAGCATTAATGCAGTGTGAAAGTGGAAGGGATTAAGTCCCCCACCACAAAATGTGATGTTTCACCATACTGCAGGAGCTGTATTGTACCAACTATGTTTTTAAGCGTATGAAATGCTTCAAAGATAAAGATACAGTACTACCCATCCTCTGTCAACAAAAGTATTGGGGGGGGGGGGGCAAAATTTAGCGTACAACTGAAATTTGGCTGTAAGGGGTAACTTGTCATCAGTGTGTAGGATTTATACTTTGATAAAATAAACAACAGATATTTTGATTAAATGCAGACAAAAGATAAACCCAGTCTGAAATATACTTGTATATTCACAACACACAATTGTGTTACCTTTGTGTTATATAAATAATGTGTAAAGTACAGTACATGCAGATTAAAAATCAATGAATTTGGGTATAGGTCATGTTAGAAAATTTCAGCATCAGTCACATACAATCAGAAAATATATACAGTGTCAAAACACATCAAAGTTTTGTATTAATTAAGCATAAGTAAACCTTGTACTTTTGTAAAACAAATTCCAAAATGGAGTAATGCATATATAATAATAATAATAATAATAAAAGTCTTTTTTTATGAGGGTGACACAATTAGTACAAAAATTAATCTCCCTTGTAGCCATCAATTATCCACATATCTACAGGAAATATATAAAATACAGTGGGAAACATCATACAGAAAAGATATAATGGATTGACAACCACAAGAACAATTAAGTGTGGATTTAGCATACAGAGCATTGTGTACACCAACATGCATGATTGAAAACTTTTGCACACACACACACTATATATATATATATATATATATATATATATATATATATATATATATATATATATATATACAAATATACGAAAAAGTTGGTCAAACCAGTTATAGACATTATCTGGATTTGATCCAGTTCAAACTGTGATTAAAGGAAGGCACTGATGATGCTTCTTTAAAATGTTTAGGTATTCAATTCCAAATGACTGGACCCAAGAAGGCCCAACTATTTTTATACAATTCAGTTATGGACTTAGGAAGAAGAAAGTAAATAGATGACAGAGTATAGCATCATTAGACTGGAAAATGTATTTATACTATTAGTCCTTTTACTGAATATATCATTTATATAGTTGGACACAGAACCATTAGAAACTTCATACATAAATTTAGCCTTTCTTAAATGTATTCTTTCACTGATAGTCATGATCTTCAAATCCTTCATACATTCATGGCCATAACCAACTCTGTTGTCATGGACAATTCTGATGGCTCATGTTAAGTCTTTCCACTTGTAAAAAATTTGTTTTAGAAGCATTACCCCATATGATGTAGTAGTCCAAATGAGGTTGTATGTAACTTTTGTAAAACATCATCCTGTGGTTTAAGATTAGAAATTCGTTAATTTTTAAAATATTTTATAGCAACCAATTATTTTTAGCCATCATTATAAGATTACTAATATGCTCTGACCATAACATACTGTTGTCAACCTAACTCCTAAAAGTTCATCTTGCATAGTGTTTTTCAGTTCCTTGTGACTAAAATGGATGTGGAGAAGATTATCTTTAATTCTGTTATGTTTATGCTGAGCAGTTATTAGCATCACTCTGGCTTAATGGCTAAATTAATGACCATTCCATTATGTTTACGCCCTTATGAATTTTAGAATAACATTGCACAAGTTTCTTCCACAGTTGTGAAGAACAAAATTCATTTAAGGTGGTGTCATCAGCAGAGATCCATTTCAATATTTACTGTATGCAATAAAAATATATAAACATAATAGATAGCAGTGGCCCTAAAACAGATCCTTGTATTACTCCACATGTCGGGGCCCCGAGTGGCCGAGTGGTCTAAAGCGCTGATCGTTACGGATCACTGCCATCTCACCTCTGTCTGCGTGGGTTCGAGTCCAGGCTCGGCTAACGTGGGTACGTGAGAAAGCCTGCCAGTAGCTTCTCGTGGGTCGGTGGTTCTTCCCGGGATTTTCCAGGGTTCTTCCTCCACCATTAATACTGGCCGCTATGTATAGCCTATCTTGTGCTGAAAAATGGCATTAAACCCTAAAACAACAA
>JAECUM010015745.1:0-31932 GCA_016617855.1 Megalonaias nervosa | reverse complement strand
TTGCCATAGTCCTCACGTTTCACTCTTTGTTGATGTTTGCCTTAGCGGAGTGTATTAAAAATGTTGATTTAGCAAAATGGTGCTGACACGTTCTCAGAAGAAAAAGTCTTTGACCTGCTATTTCTTTTTGTCTCTGTCGATATTTGATTTTTTCTAAGATGTTTTCTTTCACATTTTGCATCTCTGCTTTTGAGGGATGTCTTTGATAACGTCTGCGTTTCTACCATATAAAGCAGTGCATTCAACAGACTTTCCATTTCTCCCTATACTCATACTGACGCACAAAATTTACCCTTAGGACGGCTTTAACATTATATTGACCATTGTACTCATACAGTTTCATACTGTTAGACAAATGGACTAATATTAAAGACCTCTTGTACCAATACAGCCCCATTTGTCATATTTGTAAAACTAAGGAAATATACGTACAATGGGAAATCTCGTGTTCATTTTTAACATTATAATTCACCAAGTACCCATACATTCCCCTCATGTTATTCCTTGGACTAACGTTAAAATGCCCTAGTACCCGTATGGTACCATTTCAATATGAGGGCCTATGCCCAATTCCTCATATACTGTAAGGCTATATATATATATATATATATATATATATATATATATATATATATGTGTGTGTGTGTGTGTGTGTGTGTGTGTGTGATCCTGAAGGAGCCGGGGATAGCATTTTCCACTCTGCCTGGTATAAATGGTATAAATTAGTAACGTGTAATGTTAACATGCATATGACTTGATTTCCGTTATAGGATCCGGGTGTTTGTACCAATATGAAAATTAATTACTGGGCGCTGTGCGACTGTATCTGCTACGCGCCAATGCCTATACCTACGACTATATCCCATCCGTTTTGGGGGATATGTGCTGATTCGAGAGGATATAGGGGTTAGTAAGTTCAGGCACGACAAAATATGACCGACATTACGGCATTATTTTACGGCGTTATTCTAATTTAATCTCCATTCTGTGTTGACATATTTATATCGTTATAATCAGTACCACTATTGTGGTCTTCATATGTTATAGGGGATAGACAAACACCCATGAAACGAATGATTTTCAGAAATGAATACGACCTGTAGTAAGTTATATTTTGTCCATAAGGGTAATTCTAAGATAGATATAAGTGAATTTTTTTATATAGGTTAAGCGAATATTCAGGGGTCGTGCCTTTCCAGGAAAAAGTTAACCGCATTTATCAATAACGATTCATGTAGATTACTGAGATTAACTGACACTGAAAGTAATGGTTGCATTGTTGTTGGGGATTTGTGGGTGGTTTTTTGCCTTGTTCAAAGTATTTGTTAAAAATGTACATTCTGCAGCGTCAGTTTGTCCACTTCAAGCTTTTGTATGATTTCGTCGATATTATTTATTACTGCATGTATATAAATCCTCGCTTTGTAATTTAATTGTCCAATTACCTCGAAAATATGCCAGATATGTTATTTGGACACCTACACGGGTTAAAACTGGAAGTTTGAAGTAAAGGAAAATTATGTTATAAGAATATAATTGTTTTTGTAATTTAACGCATGAAAATGATTTTTATCCTATGTTTTATGTGCTTATTGCTTCATTTTCTTCAATAAATAAACAGATATATAGAGTTTGTGAATGGGTGTTCTCACAAACAATATTAGATTACCCTGTGTCACTGTTGTACGTACCAGCAGTTTAGATTTGTAAATGCGACAATCCCCAAAAGGATTACTGAGTAAATAATATACTTTCTTTCAGAAATGAGGATATGGCCTATATCATATCAATTGATTTGTACTATTTGTTACATTATTCTTTAAAAGCAGGTGGAAAACAAATAAAAGACGTTTAACTAAGCAATGAATAGAGATGTGCTGGGGACAAGACGGTGTGGGGGAGAACAGGGTGAAGATGACAGGGGACTGTGAGGATCCGCTTATAGATTACAAGTGTAAAAAGAACTCTATATATCAGTGGATTATAAATGTACCCAACTGGATTGCCCACCCAGATATGTTATGTTACCTTATAGCAACATAAATCTGTTTTGATCGTTTCTATTGACTATATCAGTTAACGAATCTATGTGTGTCAGCCAAGCCTCGGTTACGTTGCAAGTTTGTGTACTTGATATGCACCTGTACAATAAATAGTAGGGCCTATATACCTGAACTTTGTATACATGATCGTATATGTCTACATAAAAGACTGGCATTACATGCTGATTACATGCTGACCACATGTACGAATTTGTATGCACTATACGGATGTGTCATCTTTGTTGTTGATGTAATGCTAAAGTGTTGATTTTTTAAAATCAAAATTTACATTGTTAACCTGACCATTTTGCTCTCTTTTTCGCATTTTTATTTCTTTAGATACCTTAGAGAACTTGACTCCAGTATTACAACTATATGCCAGATCTTACTTTACTGTTTTTTCTAGATAGGTGGAGAATCTTGCGATGACAAAATCAAGAAATTCGGTTAGTTATTTACGTAAATTAGTATACATGGGTATCGTGTTTATAATAGGATTATTTAAGAGAGATCAAAGAAAAAAATCTTAGCAGTGGAGGCAATGAAATCGTTGTTTCTGATGAGTTAATATTCGCATATGTTTTCTAACTTACCTCCATTCAGTTTGTATTATTTATTTTATATACTTTTTAGCTTATATAATTTCTTTCGTATTCTTTATAGTCCGGTACTCATTTACAGTACCGAAATATTGCGATTTGTTATGGATGAAACCATAGAAAGAGTGCGTATATTGTTTGTTGGGAAGAGTTTTTCAAAATATAAACAGGCTGTTTGTCATTATCAGACCGAGGTACAATTTCATCGTCCAACAACGGTAAATATATTAGAACTGAATGTATTACTGCTTATATAAATATAACTATATCTCATATATATATATATATATATATATATATATATATATATATATATATATATATATATATATATATAACTACTTCATATTACATTCTTGTTAGAGTCCCATGGCTTGCTTGATGTGTCGTTCCGAAAAGGTGCTGGCAACATTGATATATATTTCCATATATTTAAGTAACTTTCAAGTGGAAATTTTATACATATTGACATTCTGGACTAGAAACATCTACTTGTGCTTGATTTTATATTCATTTAGCAGACAGTTTCTCATTTAAAGAGTATGCTATAGTGCCGGATTAAACCCTGTGGAGGCCCCTAGGCAGTCGAAATCTCGGGGCCCCCCTCGCAAATTATCTTCTAATACGTCAAGATCAAATCAATTCAATATTATTTTGATCCGTTGTCGCGGGGCCCCTAGGCCGGTACCTACTCTGCCTCTTTGGTAATCCGGCACTGGTCTGCTAACTTTAATATAATTCGGAACTTGAAAGTAGTAGCTCTGACTCTTTGAATAGCATTGCATAATAGTCTTCTTCTAGAAACGAAGACAAGCTAAGACACGAGTCCTACCTTATGATGAAAGTCAAGTATTCGATGGAGTATGATCAATTAATATACTAAATGGAAAAGTTTTGATTTTTCGAGTGTATTGGTTTTAACGGCACTTTTAACACGTTATTGCCTATATCATGCCTAGGAAATGGGATCTAAGTGTCATTCCTAACGACATACCTGACACGTTGACACGAGCTAGCCTAGAAGAGTATCGAACCAATGACCATTGTACTATACATGCGGCTAAACATGATCAAATTTTTATTGATTTGCTTTCGTCCATAATTATAACTAATACTCAACTTAAATCAAATTGCATTCAGTTCTCTAAAACATTGTTGCAGTTTATATATTTCACCTTCTTAAACCCCAAACAAAATAGTTATACATTCTTTATACAAAAAAAAAAAAAATCCTCTTATGTTTAAATCATTCACTGTGTGTTTCAAGAATTACTAGTGATAGGAAACAACAAAGATAGGTGTATGGTCATGTTTACCGGTGCTTGACAACTTGCAACCCTTTGCAGGTATCTGCAATTAGAAAGCTATCATTTCTCTCTCTCTCTCTCTCTCTCTCTCTCTCTCTCTCTCTCTCTCTCTCTCTATATATATATATATATATATATATATATATATATATATATATATATATGCTGGCAATATCAAATTATTTCTACAAACAAAAGTTATGGAAAAAGACCCATTATTTACGTTACATCTTCCTTATGTATCTACAATCAAAATTGCGAATAAAATAATATAAATCGCACGTTTTTCCCTGCTTTCGAGGCTGTCGCACAGTCTTCAATATTTTGACTCTAATCTGTAGGTGACACACTAACTGTAAGTCAAGCTGGTCAATATGAAAGAGAAAAGAATCAATTCCTGTTACCTACCGTGCTTCTCATTCCTTCAGAATAATCAAAGTAAACATTTCCACGAATTCGACAGTTTCGCTTTCTTTATCACTTTTCAATAAGGCGCTTTCTATTGACGGATATTGTTGTAATTACATGCATGTAAATTGCTATGATACAATCTAGTGCATTTACGATTGAATATGAAACTTTGTCCAATGTACACGTGTCTTCAATGTGTATATATTTTATATGACTGTTAAAGTAAAAATAATAAGTGAACACATGTATGTCAACAGAGACTGGCTTGCACACGTACGTAACGTACCGTGTGTATCATTAATTAATTAACAGAGCTCATCGATTTATATTTGCTACGTGGGCTATAACAGTGTAACTGAATCTATTACCTTCGCGTTAGATAACTTTCGGGAAAAGACATACACATTTGCAGAACCTATCGTATGACACAACTATGGAAAGCCGCAGGTACCCGGCGGTGATCAAAATTTTTTCCTATGTTTTTATATAGGCAACAATTAGCGGCTCCAACAACAATTAGCGGCTCCTAAAATGACGGTGATTAAAATTTATCCCTATATTTTGATATGGACTACAATTAGCGGCTCCTACAACAATTAGCGTCTCCTACTACAATTAGCGACTCCTAAAACACTTTTTTAAATCTACGGCTCCGTTACAAAAATCACAATTAACGGCTCCAAAACATCTGAAGCTCAGTCTACAAACTACAATCACCGGCTCCTTCAACAGTAACGCCCCCGATAATTTTGATCTCCTTCTTTATTTTTTTTTGGGGGGGGGGGCACCAGACAGATGCCCCCCCCCCCCCCCTTTCCAAAAGAAATAAAAGTTTTTATGTATAGGTGTTTCCCCCTCAGAGGTGTTGTAAGTGTATTTATTTTAAAGTAAAATTTTGCTCCCAATTTTGTGTGGGGTATTCTTTTTTTTCCTAGTGTTATCTAAAAGATGAGTTCCCCTCTCTGGTTTAAAGCACCAGTTTGGAAAACATCATCTTTTTTTTTACAGTGACCTTTGCCAAAGGGTCCCTATGTCCTGTGTATGCTATCTGTATAGTGCTATAATGTATGCATGCTATAGATGTTTGTGTGAGGACGGCATAATAATCATATTCTTTCAGAGTTTCTTTACGACTGAAAATTTGTTTATTACAATATTAAATTGTATTTGATCCTTTGCCAATTTTGAATTTTGTATAAGAAACGGTGTAATAAAAATTTTCATTTTTTTATTAAAAAAATAAAGCCTGATGTTTTCGTGGGTGCAAAGATTGTGTGTCGTTTCTTATTTTGATTGATTTAAAAAGTGAGGTTGGCAGGAAAGCTAGTCCGTAAGGTACCACAAGTTTTTATTTATTTAGTAACTTGCTTTTCCTCACTAGACCTAGCCTTACTCCAAGTCTACTCCTCTATTTAGGAATTCCAAATACAAAAATCCAAATTATATTTCATATTTATGTAGATTTTGTTAGTCTTTTCCTGAATTTTTCATCCTGGAATCCATTTAAAGCTAGAATTAGAAGATCCCCTGTGTTTATGTTTGTTTGTCCATATCTTTTTCGGAGGCTCTTCCACCGACCTTCCCACTTCGCGTAGTGCCATGTGGTATAGCCCGGTGGCGTTTCTGTCTCCTACTTCATCCATGTGCAGATACCCTGTCCCTATTTTAGAATTAAAGGAAAGTTAATTATGTTAGTACAGGATTCCAGTTTTTATATTGTTGATTAATAGTGAGAGAGAGTAAAAAGAAAAACATTTCTAAAAACTTAAATAAACCATTTTAAAGGAAATGGGTCATTTCCGTATTGTGATAGCTTGACCACATTTCCTCATTGTATCTATTATGAAATTTGTTATTTCGAAAGAGGTTTTCTGATCTAGTTTCACATCTAAATATAATATTCTATTTCGTTGATATTTGATTGTTTTAATTTTTAATATTGAAGCAATAATACTGTCTCTTGTCTGTTTGTTGGTTTTGCATTCTAGCATTACATGTGCTTTTGTAAAGCTATATGCTTTACATAGAGGACACTTTGGAATTATTTTAATCATGCCTTTCCTTTTTGCTGTTTCCCCAGTAAGCCACACATCATGAAGGTATTTAAAAATAATACTTTGCATTTTTAAAGATTTTATATTTGCCCAATTTGACCATGTAATATCCCATTCTACCCCCCAGTTCTCCCTTTCAACCTTACATCTATGATTTTTTGTATAAAATTCCCTTATTTTTTTGTATGTATTTTTATCCCCTTCCCCTTCCCAAATTTCTTTTTTGTCTCTAAATTTAAAAACCAAGTCCTTTATATATTTGAATTTTTTACTTACGAAAAATTTTTTAGTCAAGACATTATTCATAAAAATATCTCTTCTATTTCTACTTATAAAACCAAACCAGTATATGTATATCGCTTCCCACAGCATATCCGGGGAAGCTTTAATTTTTAAAAATCTATTTATAATATTCGCTTCTTGCGTCCACTTTAAGTTGGGTAAGGCTAAACCTCCCCGTTTGCTTTCCCGATATAGAGTTTCTTTATCTGTGTAGTGCAATTTAAAATTCCGTATATAATTAATTATTTCCTTATCTATTTTATTAAGCAATTTCTGGTGTAAGTCTAATGATTTTAAAAGATAATTAATGTTAGAATAAAAGTAAGTTTTTGCAACTTGTGCTCGCTCCATTATACACAATGGCGTCTGTGCCCAGATTTCAATATTCTTATCTACTTTCTTTTTTAGATTTTTTAAGTTTTCTACCTCTTCATTTTTGCCAAAGAAAATTCCTAAGTCTTTAACCCTCTCTTTTGTTAAGTGGGGTGGGAGCCCAGGGTGGTTCCCTCTCCAGTTTCCTATTTTCAATATTTCAGTTTTTTCATGATTAATTTTGGACCCTGAAGCTTTACCGAAATTTTCGTATTCCTTTTCCAAATGTTTAAAGGAATTTGGGTCACTTATAAAGTTTGTGCAGTCGTCAGCATGCTGGAGCATTTTGAAATCTTCTTTCAGATTTGGGATCTTAATTCCTTCTATGAGTTTTTTGGTTCTTATTTTTATGCTTAGTATTTCGATCGCTATTACGTATAATAGCATTGATAAAGGACAGCCTTGTCTGACTGATCTCTGTATCTCAAATTTTGCCGTAATACCACCATTAACCTGTACTCTAGCATTTATGTCTCTGTACAGGATTTCAGTCCATTTACGGAAGTTTTCTCCGAAACCAAATTTAACAAGTACTTGTTGTACACAGTTGCGTTCAATTCTGTCAAAAGCTTTTTCTTGGTCGAGAAGCACCATGGCGCCTCTCTGACCTGATTCTTTTATAAATTCAATTATCGTTCTAATGTTTAAAATATTATTCTGGATATCATTTCCAGTTGCACCACACGTTTGATTTTTATTTATTATTTTATTCATACATTTCTTTATTATGTTAGCTAGTAGTTTACTTAAAATTTTGTAATCATTATTTAGGAGGGAGATGGGCCTCCAATTTTTTAGGTCCTTTTTATCTCCCTTCCCCTTATATATTAGTATAATCAACCCTTCCCTCATCGTGTCTGTCATTTTATTATTTCTTAACAGTATATTATTATATAAGGATTCCAAGATTGGCGCTAACTCACGTTGGAATTTTTTATAAAATTCTCCCGTGAGTCCATCTCTCCCTTTGGCTAGGGAGTTGATAGTTTTAACGATCTCTTCTGTAGCAATAAAATCATCACATAAGTCTTTATGTACTGATGTAATTTTTTCACATTTAATACCTTTTAAATATGCATTTATTTTGTCCCCGTTTATATTTTGAGTTTTATATAGATTGCTATAAAAGGAGTTAATTTTTCCCCAAATTTCTGATTTTTTATTTAAAATATTTCCTTTCTCATCAGTTAGTGTGGTTAGATTTTTTCCTCCCCTCTTCTAAATTCTTCCCTTTTAAATAAACCCCTTGCTTTTGTATATAACCCTGAAAATGTCCCTGCCCTAATTTCTATTCCCTTATTTTCCTGTTCCCTAGTCTCTTTTAATTTATCATAAAACATCCTATTTATTAGAGCCTTTACTTCTTTTGTGAATTCTTCATTTACATCATTTCCTATATAATCACTTAATAAAACGATTGCATCTATTTTTTCTTCTGTATAAGCTATAAGGTCTTTCGTAAATCCATTGTGAGTTTCCTGTATTAAAAATATATCGTAAGTGTAATAATAATTGCTCAGTTTGTCTATTTTCTCTTTGTCTATCCCGTTTATATTCACTGATACTATATGGAAGTTTAGTCCCTCCATTTTTTTGCTTTCCCAGGTGGCCATTCTGTCATCTTAAAGGTTTTATATTCCAAGAAAAGTTATCATTTGTTTATTTAAAATTTACATTTATTCTATAATTATGCATTTTCTTGGGGGTTGGTTCCCCCCTTTGCTTTGTCAATGCTAGATGCTTCGTCTTTGTCACTTGTTATTTCCGTATTGCACGTCACCATCTCTGTCTCTTGTGCTTTTTCAGTGTCTCTGTCGCTTCCGTCGTTTCCGTCGTTTCCCATATCCATGTCCATATCCGTTTCCGGTTCTTTATCCGTGTCATTGTCATTGTCATTGTCTTCGTTTGTATCGTTATTCTGTCTGTCTGGGTTGTCTGAATTGTCCGTTTCTTCCCCACTTTCTTCTTCTTTTTTCTTTTTCCCTTTCTTTTTTTCTTTTCTTTCTTCAGTTGCTGATTCTCCTGGTAATGTCTGCTCACTGCTACTGGTCGATATTCATAACGATTTGGCAATTTTTCTTTTCCTTGTTCTTGCTTTTGGCACTGGTGTGGATGTCAATGGCTTAATCCCTATCAAATCTTGGATCATTCCCGTTTTCTAGGAAGTCCGCTTGAGGGGATTCTTTTCCATCTTCGTCCTCCTCAGAGAGTACATAAAATTTGTTTCTTTTTAGTAGCTCCCTTGCTTGCGTATTAGTTATCCCAGTGCTGTTGGGGCTTAAGCAATTTTCCCATTCCACCACCTCGCTCGGGAGTTTCGACTCATCCATTGTTTTTTGCTCTATTGTCTGGATCTCTGGTTCCTCATTCCCTGGATCCTTTGTCTTTTCCGCTGTTTCCTCCGTTTCAATTATTTGGGCGGTTTCTTTTGTTTTTTCCGTCTCCGTCTGTTTATTTGTGTTCTCTGTTTTCTGTTTTTTTCTTACTTGACTCAGGAGTCTGCTTATGCTGGTCTGAAATTCGTTGTTCTCTGCTTCACTCAGATCCACATTTTGGTTATTCACCATGTTTTCGTACGTTCGAGGAGCAGGCTGGTTTGTGCAATCTTTTGGGCTGTGCCCTACTTGCTTACATCTCGGGCATGACCGGTCGTTTTCGCTGCCACTGTACCATGTTTTCACAAGAAATCCCATTACGTAGAAGTACGATGGGATTTTTTTTTTTGCCTCTTCTCTGCGTATTGTTAATATTCTCACTCCCGATTTTATGTCATTAAAGCACCATATGGTTGCCATTTTGCTTTCTAGCACCTGAGTTTTCAACTTGTTTTCGATTTTCTCTATCACCTCTCTATTGTGAATCTCCAGAGGGAGGCCAGAAATAAGCAAGTCCGTTTTCTTTCCCTCAACCTCTCTAATTACAGGTGTAGTCTCCCCACCTTTGGCTTTTAGTCCTCTCACCTCTATGTTGTCTTGTTTAATGATCTTGTTCCCGTAATCCTTTGGGTACAGGATAAATTTGTTCCTCCCTCCATTCTGTAGTCCAAAAATGTCGTTGACATTCACTCCTTGCGTCCTCACTGCAATTAAAATGTCCGATTGTCTTGGGCAGTTGTCAACGTCCCCAAAGTCTATCAACTGACACCCTGGTGGGTGAAAAGCTATCAACTTATTCCCCTCTACCTTTGTTACAAAATAATTTTGCAATTTGGTTCCAGTTTTTTTCTTCGTTCCTTCAACTCCCTCAAGCTGTGCCTGCGCCATTTTGGATTAGGTGAGTAAATTTTACCTATTGTGAGTTAATTTCACCTAAAATTTTCTCTACCAAAGAACAGCAGGTCTCACACCACTACTAATTTTGATTTCCCCAAAAAGCTCAGTTTTCCAGTTACAAAGCTGGTCAATTATACCTATGTCTCAAACATTTAGAAAGACTGTATAACAAAACAGCATAAACAATACTCAAAAATTTACAAAATACAAAAATAAAGAAAACACACAAGAATACAAATGTGCACCAAAAACTGACGGATTAGCAAAGGCTGTCCATACCTTTGGCACAAATACAAAAAAAGAAAAAGTAATAAATGAAAAAAGTGTAAATCAATGTAACATCACCCTGGCAAAACTCTTCTACTCAGTCTGCTTGGTCCTCGCCATTTTGAGATTTATTTACGAATGACTTTACTTGTCCAACAGGAGTTTAACAATTTTTTCTTTCTGGCTGAGATTCAGAAAGAATGTCCTTCTATGGAACCCTTCCCCACTTAAGTTGATTAAATTACATCTGAACGTCTTTTTATATGGTATTTGGTAATCCAAACATAGCTTACTTAGAGACGCTCCTAATTTTTCTCTTTTTCTTAACTATTGCCCCAGAGAAAATAAGGGAAGAGCAATAATCCTAACAAAGTTAGCAGAACAAAGATAATATTTTTTGAAAAAAACAAAAAACAGCCAAAAATAATATAATTATTTATAAACATAATTTATTATAAAATACAAGAGAGACTACTGCTTAATAATTCTGCGGAGAAAACCTTACTTGATGAAGTTATCTCCCTTCATCTAGAGAGTTTTTGCAAACAACTACAACAAAATCCAAAATCGAGTTTAAATAGATTCGGGTTTGTTAGTGTCTGCATCTAATTCAATAGGAAGATACTGAAATGTTATTTTTGGTATTTTTTTTTAATATGCCAATCTGGTTATATTATTTGCGACATATTGTACCGAACGCGCGTGAATATCAAAATATTTTCCAGCTGCATTCATTGATTGAAATATTATTTCTTCGCCAGTCTCCGCGTTCACAGATTTAACAATCCTCGGAAATTTACTATATTTCCCAGTAGCCCATCGTGCAGAATTTTGACTGTGTAATAGCTTGTAAGTTACATAAGTAATTATCAAGTTTACTGTCGTTGATGTGATTGATCACAAGTCCGTCTTTGATTATTCCATGAAAACATTCGTGGATGAATTTATGAGATAAATATCTTTTCTCTCAGCATTAAATCTGAGATAACCAGCATTATCAACAACACAGGCTGTTTTTTTAGTCGACAGTTCCTCATGATACCATCACGAGATGCCTCATAATTTTTAGTGACTGGATGTGATAGACCTTAATATGAACGAGCATATCCTGTTACGGCAGTTGTTTATGCGATATATCCACTGAATGATAAACCTAACGTCGATAAACTTCTACCAATGAAAATTGCTCGATTGAATTGTGTCGCTGAGTGAGTTGCAGAACATTTAAGAAATGCGAAACGAGGAAACGGTTTAACGGACCTTAGACGTAAAAAAATAAATGAGTGGGCAGAAAGAGTTAAAGATACTGGAGCGTCTATCAAAGATGTTGCTGAACTGGAAAAAAGATTACGATTTCCAATAAGAGTGAAAATATTAACCGGAGAGATTTTATACGAATCGAAATATAAAAGAAATGGAACTTAGATATAAAGTATTGATCATAATGCACATGCGTGAACCTCGGATATAACAACATTTCCACAAAATCAAAATGTTAAATTCTATAGCAGCGATATGTTTTATTTTATCAGAAGTATCAGTAAGAGTGAATCTGTATCCGTGTGGTTGTTTCAGAATTCAGAATCTGTGAACAGCGATAAAAATCTCTATGATCAGTTTGTACGGTCTAATGGAGATAATTATTGTACAGAATATCTCCACGACGAAATGAAAAATCTTGCGTTGAAATACACAAACAATGACTTTGTCATCGGTGATGAAATCACTGTCGAACGATTACTCAGTAATTGTTTTACCGTTCCGTCAGTTGCTGCACATGCTACTCAGAAGAAACATTCATGGAAACAAATACGATTGGAATTTCTTGAAGACGTGCAGCTAAGCTGCATAGAATACGGACACCGCGGATTATGGAATAAGAAATACGATTATAAAGATGTTATATTGGTTGATATGGTTCCATGTTATCCCGGAAGTTTTCTTGGATACGGAGAATATTCCGAGTATTTCAAAAGATTTGGACATCCAACACACGAGTTGACCAGAATTGCGATAAATGGACCCTTACTAAATTTGACCTGACCGGATTTAGAAGCATTGAGTCATTCGAATTAACACGGAATCTCCATCCGGTTGTTTATGTTTGGTTTGGGAGACATTTGTCAGAAAAATGTTGGGTTCCAATAGTTTTAGTTAGATATATGATTGATATGGGAATTTTGGCGTCATCGACATTCAGTGATGCAATTATATCATATCGTCCGCAGAAACAAGTTTGGTTACCACAGCAGAAGAAATACTCTGATGCTGAGAATCCTGATATAATTGATTATGAAAAAAAGCTCCGAAAGGATCTCGACAGAAATATATGATCACAAATGACATTGTTGTAGATTAATCATGGATGATACAGAATTGGATTTTATAATTGCTGATACAACAGAGAGAGGCACTTTTATAAACCGAGAAAATGTTTATTTATCTGATGGAACTAAATTAGGTACAATCGTGATCTACAATGATGGTGAAACACCGCAGTTTACTCATTTAAGATCTTCGATGCTTGAGTATGTTTCGATAAATTTATTATCGATGATAAACAGATTTTCTGATACCGCGGTTAGAGCCGCAACAGATTTATTTTATATGAATAAAAAATACACAGAATCACTGAAACAGTTAAAAATTTCCAATGGCTCTGATTGGGGATCGTGGAGAATAAAATGAAAACAAATTCTTGATTATTCTGTATCAGCCGATTACAGACCAGAGGAAATATTTTATAAAAATAATCGTTTATCGGAATTATCATCGGCTCCATCTACGTTTGATCCTGTAAATCTTCATAAGACTGTTTATCTCAACGGGTGCGGTGGTTCTGGTAAAACAACACGTGCGAGTGAATTATTTCGACGATTAAATAAATCCGCCGATACGATTGTTTTGCCACCCACACGTAGACTTGCACGAAAAATGAACGAATGTGGAGTTAATTCGTGTACATATAACAGTTTCTTTCGATGGAAGGGAGATACGTGGACTCCTGACCGAATGGGTGAGAGACATATTCCTAAGATTATTATTTGGGATGAGATATGTACGGTATCGTTGGAGGTATTAAAAATATTTATCGATTAGTTGTTAGCGAGAAATACTGCGATTATCATGTGTGGTGATTATGGTCAACCACCACCTTTTGTTAGATCATCTCCACACAAATGGCTGTAAAACTTTTTAGAGTATTATGAGGAGATAACTGATGATTATAGAGGTATTGATGAAGCGCTGAAAGAATTTGAAAGATTGGTCAGACTGCAGCCAGATATAATTCAGTGTAAGACAATGCGTGAAATAATTTGAGAAACTCCGATGAATGACTTTTTGAATTTATGGAAGCCTACTGATTTGATAGTCACAAGTCGGAAGATAGTTCGTGATACACTCCAAAAGAAATTATTTCTGTTAGACAAGGAAAGATTTTTGGATTTGCCTGTTCCTCTTTGTTATCGCCCAGCAGATACACGAAAACAGAATATAAAAGTTGATATTCCAAGAAAGAATGAGAAACAAAAACTCGTTCTTAATGATACTGTTGTTGTTGATGTTCGAGCAGTTGAGAACGCATTAACCATGTATAAATCTCTCTGGACGTTAGGGTACGCCATGACGATTCATTCGTCACAGGGATTAACTATTTATGATACAAATATCTGGATTGTCGATGATCGTATCGAATGTTCAAATTTAGTTTATCTAGCGGTGTCGAGAGTCAGAAACATATCTCAGCTGAAGAGGGTTGTAATAGATCACTAGGAAATAACTAATAGAAACATTAAAGATGTTGCCTAGAAAAAATTAGTTGGTTATCAGCAATCTGACAAAAAAACAAACAAACATGATTTTGATCTCGATATTGATTTTATCATGGCACTAAAACAACAACAGAATAATCATTGTGCGAGCTCTAATACGGTAGTAATGTCGCAATATTCAAATAATAATCTAAACCAATTCACCGTGGATAGAATTAATAGTAATCTCGGTCACACACCTGAAAATGTGATATTGATCTGTCTTGAGTGTAATCGACGTAGGGGTGCTAGTGTTCTCCTTTTAAAGAAGTGATGGCGGTGGTAATTGTGTATCTTCAGGAATTATTTATAACTGTTCACGTTCAAATCCACGTTGAGGAGCAGTTGAATCTAGCCTGTAGATTGCAGGTCTACCCGTGGATCTTACCGCGCTGGAAAGTTTATGTGTGGTCACACTCCAAATAGGATCAGTTGCTCTTTTTTACCCCCTTCAAGTTCACCAGGTTCAAATAAATATCTTACAGTCACATTACCCAGTACTGATTGTTTTGAGGAAGAGTCACGTCGTTGAATTGGCATATGTTTTTTTGTATTCGCGCTGATGCGTTTCATAGACGTTGCACGAGTAATTTCATTATTTAACCCCGCTATCACACTTGGTAGTCTTGCAACCCATTCACGAGATTTTTTGTCCAGGGACTTAAGGTCAGTGGATATTTCCTTTGCATATTGATATCCAAATAACCGTTCAACAAGTGTTCGATTAAATCGTTCAACGATCGCCTGATCGCGATGAATTGCGATATCTCCTTGTCTGATTTTGACATTATGTGTTTTCATGAGAGATGATACTGCACCAAAAAAATCTTGCCAGGATCAACGTGTAGTGGCTGTGAACATCGTAGACCACCGCGTTGATAAATTCGTTCAAAAGCAGATGCAACTTCAGCTGCTGTTTTTTTTTTTTTTATAATGGTTTTGCTTCTTTATATCTACATGAAACGTCACCGACCGTTAACGCGTATTTGTATGTGCGTGATTGACGTCTACGTGTTTTAATAGTATCATGTGGTAAAAACAAAATATGTGCTTGATAAACTTCTTTGGGAGTACTGACATCAAAATGTGCGTACTGACTTATTTTAGGTGGTGGTAGATAAATTTGCTATATTGCCTTCCATGTTAACCAGTTCTCAGCGACAGAACGCGCTATACCTGCTGCTTCGGCAAGTTTACCAATCGCTGTTTTATCTCTCCAATATCCTCTTGGGCTATAAGAAATCGATTCCATTGTAATAGTTATGTATGATTAATTACCATCTCATAGCACTAGTTTACCTTTCATTGCAGATCTTACTAGGAAGCTAGCAAGTTTTTCTCTGATAGATTTATTTTTTATGGAATTTAACGCGTGAATCAACTTCCCATCTGCAATATGTTGCTGTCGTACACCTTTACTTTTATACGCAACATCATGAATGTGACACGCTTGATCAATCGCATTTATTGGATACTCTCCTGGGCTTGGATGGTCTCGTTCGTCAAGTTGAATATCAAGTTGGTTCCAGGACCACAATGATTATATCCAGAAAGTTGTTTTTCTCCTGGATATTTAGCCCATGGAGTTCCTGGTAATTTTCCCAGTAAAGCAGTGATATCACCACCTGTCTTCGTACGAGATGGAAAAAAAAATATGTATTTGCTTGTACCACATTTTACACACTTGCCGGTAAGCGCACGCTTTTTATTCTTTGTTGTTATTGTTGTTAATCAACTTGTGGGGGTGAATCCTCTGCATCGAACGCAATATAAATTCATATGATTTATTATATTTGTACAACATGAATATCATTGACTTCTTAGCGACACGAAAGCAAGAGCCAATCAAGTATCATGCAGCGTTACCAAATTCTATCAGAGCAATTATAATAGGTCCATCTGGGTGTGGTAAGACGCAATTGTTGCTTAATCTGATAATGAGATGGCTCGAGTGGGATAAGTTGTATTTAGTGGCGCCATCCGTAGATGATCAGCGATGCTACGATGTGCTTAAAGATTTTAATGAAGAAGCGAAGTCGTTGGATGAAGATGAAGATGATAATGACATTATTGATTTCATCACCGATATTGATGAAGCTCCATCTGTGGATGATCTCGATGGACGTATTAATAATCTTGTAGCATATGATGATGTGATGCTGGACAAACAATCAAATCCAGCTGGGGTATTTTTCCGAGGCAGACACAAAAATATAGACTTGATGTATGTTACTCAGCGATATACACAAATACCTCAAGAGATCAGATATAACTGCAATATTTTAGTTGTGTTTAATGGAGTCGATACACATACACTGCGAAACATTCATCAGACCTGGTGTTCAGGGGATATGGATATGATTAAATTCAAAAAATTTTTTTCAAAAGCGCGAGCTACCCCACACGGATTTATCACGATAAATTTACATGAACCTCTGTCGCGATATCGTGTAGGTCTCGATAAAATGTTTGATTGAGAAACACAGCAAAAGGGAGGGCGACGACAAACGAAACACGCCATAACGAGGAAAACACAAATGTCAAAAACTAAGGTAACACAAATAAGCTAACCCAAATAGGAAAGTTTCGGGTCGGTTAGAGATTTGACGTTATTGACGTTTGTGTTTTTATCTCCGTAGGAAACTTTAGTTTTCAGCGTAAGCTCTTATTGAAAACTTTGTAGGATTCGCCCTCCCTGCTGGTCCATACTGAGTTTAGGTTCATCATGATGTCTGCGTAACGGACAGAAATGCACACATGCCGTTTTTGATTTCGAGAATTTGAAACTGTTAGTACTGCGACAATTTTAAATCTTGTTGATATTTTGCTGTAGATGTCTTTCAATTGTATGCATGTGCTTGATCGATAACATATTAGAAAATCATCAACGTATAAGGAGTAATGCACACCAGAACCCAAACACTTGGTGATGCTATTGATTTTTATGCTGAAAAGCGTCACAGATAAAATACCGCCCTGGGGCACACCAATCTCTTGCATGTGCATATCAGAGAGGGTGGAGCCCACTATTACCTTGAATTCTCTATCTGAGAGAAAGTTTGATATGAAAGAGGGCTGACGGCCTTTTAGATCCAGACCGTGCAGGTCATTCAGGATCCAGTATTTTCAATTCGTATCATAGGCCTTTTCTAAATCGAGGGAAACCGCTATTAAATGTTCCTTCTTGATAAATGCGTCGCGAATAAATGTTTCCAATCTAACCAGATGATCATTTGTGATACGGCCATAACGATAGCCACTTTGGAAAGAAAATATTAAACTGTTAGTTTCCAAGTACCATACTAGCCGAGAATTGATCATTTGTTCCGTTGTTTTGCACACGCAGCTCGTCATTGCAATGGGTCGATAGTTGATAGGATCGGCGCTATCTTTACCTGGTTTGGGAACTGGTATTACTGTTGCTTCTTTCCAAATTTTTTGTACGTTACCAGTAATCCATAAATCATTGAAGATTTCCAGAAGAACTGTTAATGATGGTTCTGGTAGGTGTTTCAAAAACTGGTAATATATTTCATCAAGCCCAGCGGAAGTGTCATGAGCCTTATTAAAAGATTTCACAAACTCGAACAGTGAAAACGGTTGATTATAACTTTGTGAGTTATTCGATGTGAATTTTAACCGTGTCTTTTCTTTTTGAGTTTTTAATCTTCGGAAAGCGTCTGAATAATTAGAGGATTAGGAAGTTTTAGAGAAACTATCGGCAAGCATATTAACAATGTCATGTTTGGAATTGAAATTGTTTTTATTTAGTTTCAGATGTCGGAAAGAATTGTATTTTCCCTTTCCATTTATTTTGCGGACCGTGTCCAAAACTTTCTTTATCGAGGAACGAGAATTTAAAGTTGAAACACATTTTTCCCATTATGCTCTTTTATTTTCTCTAATCGTGCAGCGAGCTTTGGCCCGAACAATACAGTACTTGGTTTAATTTTCGGGCGTTGGACGATTATTAAATTGTTTCAGTGATTCTCGGTTATGTCTAATGGTCTCTTTAGATTCTTTTGCAGTTCGGTGAGGACTTGGAAATGGATTCTTCTGCAATCTCGATTAAGACAGAAGTAAAATACTGAATAGGGTCATTGCCATTTAAAACGGTATCCCTGTTAAGCCTAGCTGTACAAAGTGTTTCAAACTTGGCCCAGTTGGCTTTCTTTTAAATTCCATTGTGGAATTGCTTCATGGCTTGTAACGTTGGTGTTCTTAAGAGAGATTGGGAAGTGGTCACTGCTGTGAAGGTGATCAGCGACCTTCCAATTATAATGCAAAAGTAATGAAGGAGGACAAATTGTCAAATCGATACACGTGTATGTACCCGTTCCTGGGTGTAAATATGTCGGTGATTTGGTGTTATATAGACACAAGTCGTGTCTAGAAATGACATTTTCTACCATTTTGCTCCTGTCGCTTATGTAGTTTGATCCCCATAAAATGATATGGGCTTTAAAATCATTTGTCTAATTCATTTGGTAGTAGGTTGGTGTTTGCTGGTATGTAGATAGAACAAAAAGTAATTACTCGATGTAGAGTGACGTTTACAGCAATGGTTTGCAAATTTGTATTTAAGGGGATGACTCTTTGAGGGGCTCTATTGTTTACAACAACTTCTCATGAGGCCCTGTCAACATTTTGAAAGTAGGCGTTAAACGGGGAGTAGCTTTTTAAGTGTGATATTATCCGTATCTTTCAAGAATGTTTCGTGAAGGCATATTACTGCAGAATCAGGATTGTTTAAAAACAGAAGAATATCACTGTAGTTGGCTTTAAGTCCTCGACAGCTCCATTGCATGATTGTGTTCTTCATAATAAGTTTAAAGTGGAGATTGTGGAGCTAGCTTAGACCTTTCGCGGGGGCAATCTGTGTGGTTATTTCTCTGGAGGAAGTGAGGAAGTACGGGGTAAATTTTTTGGTGGTAGGTCGGAAGCCACCTTGAGCACATGGAGCAGTTTCTTCTGCATCCATGCTCTCAATGTCTCCAAACCTGTTATAGAGTTTAATGGGTTCCTCTGACCAATTTTGCTGCCTATTTCCTTGAGATTTGGTTTAACTATTTGGTGATTTCGGTGGTGCGGTAGTATTGAAAGGTCTTTGAGTAGATGACGTGTTTTCCTGTGCTTGGTAATGGGGATGTTATAGCTTGCTGGTGAATCGGTTGGATCTGTCTGAGCTGGAGCGTCCTTTGCTATTTTGGGATTGTTTTTCACTACAGTGGAGACAGCTGAGCCAGGAAGGTATTATTTTTACCTGTACAAGTTTTCTGGTGTCTGGATAGGGAATGCTAGAAGTGTACTTTACCCGCCGTATCTCTTTAACATGTTTCCAGGTATCACAATCCTTGGAAGTGGCCTGGTGCTCCTTTCCACAGTTGACACGATGAGGAGTTGCTCTACACTCAGATTTCTGATGAGAATGGTCTCCTTATCGGCCACATAATTGGCTTTTTGAGCATCTGTCGTCATGATGGCCATATTTCTGATACTTAGAGCATCGAAGGGGGTTCGGTATGTGTATCTCAACCTTCACTTGCAAAAGGCCAACTTTGACCACTCTGGGTACTGTAGGTTTGTTGAAGGTGAGTACAGTGGTGTTGGTGTCATGCATATTGTTGTTATGTTTAATACGTATTCCACGAACCGCAGTGACACCTTCGTTTTTCATTCCTTCAATGATATCTGTGTCGCTGACTCCTGCCAAGTCGCGACAGCGAATTACGCTTTTGGATGTATTGAGTGTTGTGTGAGGGAATGATATTCCTGGAATATCGAAGAATGTTTCCATTTTCCGGATATTTTCTGCTTGACCTTGTCGCTCACACTCAACAAGAAGGCAGCCCGATTTCAACTTTTTAACACTTTTTGGTGTGCTGATCTATTGCGTAATTGTCTTTTCAATCACAAACAGAGCGAGTGCGGCAAGTGGCTTTCAAGCATCTTTAGATTGTATAACCATGAAGCGTGGATATGACTCCACACTACATGGTTCCTCATCAGAGTTAGATACAGTTTCCGTTCGTTTGTTTTGATTTTTTGTAAATTATCCATGTTGGTTTGTTTAAAATTCAGCACCCGTGCTCCCCGCCCACCATGGAACTCAACAAGGAGACACTTTTCAAATGCCAAGGATACACAGATGTTATACTCAGTAGGTAAAATTACCTCCCGATTGTCCCGTTAAACCACCGCCTTTGAGGAAGTCTTTTAAGACATGGGAAAGGGAAAAGTAAATGGATAGACTGTAGGGATACAAGGAGAAAGATAAAGAAAGTGAGCGAGTAAATAAAGACTTCCTAGGGCTCGACGTGACCAGTCGATTTCTCGAGACCGGGCTTATTACCACCACCCGTCTAGAAGAAGTAGAGGCCAAAGCAATGTATTGCATTGGAAAGCCTCTGCTCAAATACCATGATCCTTTCCTCCCCCGACACGGGATGCAACCCACGGCAAAATGATTGACTGTACTTATTCGCCTCATATGACACATAGTGAGGAAACGTCGGGCCAATTCTACAACCCCGGACCAGCAGGGGGATCTTATGAGTATCTAAATCAAAAGGAAAAAAGAAATCGTGCAAGACCCAAGGGCAAAGAACCCGAAAGTACCCGTGCACATCATGAAAAATGGGTATCTCGCTGCGAACGGCCTACAACGAGATGCACCTATTACTCAATCACTATTAGTTGAATTACAAAAACTTAAACTACTCTAAGAAACGCTGTGCAGGTCAATGAAATCAATTACATATATCCGTTCTAAAGCATCACCAAGTTATTTTCTTGCCTTATTTCCTTATGCATGCATCGATTATAATGGTATAATGTTTATACATGCTTCAAACAATGAAAACATTTCAAAACTACCGGCTCTGTAGATTTCTTTTGACGAAAGAATTCACTTGGTATCTTCATTCGATGAGAACATTTAGCATCTCTAGAATATGTTGTCTATTTGCATATGTTGGAGTTGTCACTCGTATAATCTGTTTAAACATAAAATGATTATTCTCCTGGTTTAAGAGTAATTCCATGCATCCATTAGATTGATAGGTTTGATGCTATAAAACTTACACATCCTACCCATCCCCAACAAAGAAAAAGACTTAAAATAAATCACGAAGGTAGATAAAATATTTTTAAAAGACTGTATAGCACAGCATAGAGGGACATTTGGGTGGAAGTCCGTATGCTCGGGTGGACATGTACCGTCGATCTGAGGAGATGAAAGGTAAATAAACTAGAGTGCATTTCGGTGTCTCGCACGGCTATCAAGCTGTAAAGAAAGCGGCAAGAGTTACAATGATGCACGTGTGTCTGCATACATCCCACCCATGATATTTGGGAAACAAGTGCTTCCACTGTCCCAAAGTCATTGTTAAATGATTTACCTCAAACCTGTTTTACATCCAAATAAATTGTAAAAGACTCAATAAAAAGAATAGGCTCGTCAGAACATAGTGTCTGTTTACAATTCTGAGAAAGCATGTGCCGGTTGAAAAGCTTCAATACTAATGAGTTATTTGACATTATTTCAGTACCCAGCAACGGACTTTCCGAACGTCTAAACAAATCCAACTGTACACAATATGGGTGGAATTAGAGGATTCGTTTTTGAAGTGATTATTAACTATAACGAACTTACAATAATATTTTAAATATTGCTTTGGTTATTTTGGATTAAGCCGAAACAATCAACTGAATTGGAAAACGAATGCTGTAGACCTGACGGTTGTTACCGTAAAGGTGTGTACAATTGGAATAAAATGTTGCAAATGTTAGATAGTATGCTGTAATATTGTTGATAGTTGCTTAAATTTCTGTAAAAGGAGAACAAAATTAAGAAACCATCAAAAAAGACAAAAAATAAGCTTGCCGGAAGATGATACAACCTATGTTTGTTTTGTTTGTTTTTGTTGTTTTAGGGAACTTAACATTTGTAACACATTACTATAGCTATTTGCTCTTATAACGGTTTCGTTGGAGACAACATGAGGTATAGGTATTAATAACGCAGAATACTGATAAGCAGTCTTGTGATGGAAACAGTATGTCTGTAGAAATAAGAATATAGAAAAACAGCTTTAACTTAATGACCACTATATCTAATGAACTTCTTATTCTTTCAGTTTCTAATTACGGAGATAACGTGGACATAATGGACATCAAATACAAGCTCAGGAATGATTAGCCGGAGGTGGAAACTGATTTATCATTTCTTGGCCTTTGCAACTATCCTCGTATTCATTACAATAGGTGGGTTACATTAAGAATTATAATTTTCGATTTAGACTCGAATATAACAGCAAGATCCATACATATTATAACACTATTATCGTTGATTTATCGTCTTTCTAAGTGAGCATATTATTTAACTTTAACATTACTTAGCAAATATAGATAGCTTGGGTTGTAGACTGGATAACTTGAGACATGCATAATAACATTTTATTTCGAATGTTCAGTTGGAAAAATGCTGCAACTGCGATGTTCGGGATTTTCCGTTCAACGAGTATCCAAAATATTTAAAAATGTTAGCAGGTTTTGCATGGAAGCCAATTATACGTCAGGTTAGTCATCTTCATTTCAACAAACTAACCGTTTTACCTTACCCATTCCACTGCAATACAGTCTCCTGATAAAGTATTATAAAAGGAATAATTATTTTGTTTAAATGAGAAACCATGAATTCAATTATTTTGGTAACTAACCGGACCATTCAAGTAATGTATCGAATAAAATGGCGGAGATGTATTGAGTGTTCTGATTTACGAAACAACAATCTGGCAAGTATATAATTCTGGAACATTATTTTTGTTCTTTTTGTCGTATTTACATGCAATCACTTTGTACCTTGCAACTTAATATGACGTTGCATATACGTTGGGTATGAGGGTGGCGATTTTCTGCTTCGAGTTACAGATACATTTAAATCTATTTTGTATAGACATTATTACCAAAGACATAAATGAACACTGTGTCTCGACCTGTGGGAAATGCAAGAAATAATTTCTGTTTTACATCTACCAACACAAGAACATATTTCCCTTCGTCTGTCTGTATATTTCGTCGTGTTTGGTTTCTCTATATTGACGTCTTTCGAGAAGTTAATCCATTTAAGTAAAGGAGAATTGAACATTGTATAATTTTGCAGCCGTTAATGTGTCTCTTATAACGTAAATAATTTTGGACACAAATACTGACTTATATTATTTATCTTTCACTAATTTAATGTCAATAGCTTTATCTTCATGTATTTATTTAAAGTTCAACTTTAAATTATTTCGAATAGATTACTACGACGAGCGTTTTCATTTTTACAGTGTTTTACACATTTATAGATACCGTCTGACAACTCGTGCCATGGACTTGTTCTTGTTTGCAATCGATTCTTTTTCCCATTCTTGCTTTGGTTAAAATATATTCCAGTATATGCCTGTGAAATCTCTTAAAATTGATTAACATTTCACATTGGAGTTGTTGAAAATAAATACTTTTACTTCAGATCGTTTTGAACGAATACGGGTCTGTACGGTGGCTGGATACTTCAATGAGGTTTTCGAATGTACGGCTGTTTGAAGAACTGTTGAAACGAGTTCATTTATATGGTATAGCTTCTTGGGACTTTCGATTCACAATTGATGCACATGTTGATCCAGAAACTTTGGAGTTCCTCGGAGAAGACCCATGTTTGTATACGAACACAAGTGACGCAGGAGGAGGTGGAATATTGGTTAAAAGATCAAATTTTACTCCTGAATATATTATGTGCGCTTGGGTGTCATATGCATTAAATTATGGATGCATGGTGAATGAAAGGTCAGAGAAACTATTCGATTGTCCAGAAGGAAGTACTTTGGGTTCATGACCTGGTCATTTTAGGTAAAATATTGTCGCGCCTATACGGTAGCCAAGATAGTGTAATTTTTCCGAAGAATATCGTTTACACTCGCAGAGATCATGAAATAAAGTACTTTGGTCCTTTGGGAGAAAAACAAATTACCTAAACAGCCGTGCTTTTCTCCACATAAATATCTCAAATCCATATAGCAGCACTTGTTTCATCGCCCTTATGCTTTCCTTCTCAACGCTTAATTCATAATTGTTACGAATATGTAATTTAATTATTTATGTGTTAATTTTAAATTCTTTTTTATTTTATTTTTGTATCATTACATTATATTGTAATGATTATTTTCACAGGATCTGATATTTTTATGTTTATATAAAACTTAGTATGACTCGCATAACCACGATTTTATCCTGCCGTGGTTTGTCGATTGAGTAAACACTACGCGAAAACGATTTGTTATTGCCAAGGTAAATTTCCTGGCCCACGTGAAATTGCATTGTTTACTGCGCTATTTTATGATGAAATAGTCACGCGTTTCATCGTGCGCGCTTGAAATGACGTCTTAGTTCAGTTTAAAAATACTCAGATCCCCGTGAAATATTCAGTCGTATAATATATCTTCAAGAAAAAGGATATATTTCTATTAGGTGCCGTAAAGAGTTGTAGTTTTACATCTTTGGAGCTCGAGATATTTTATCATAGATGACAGCTTGTTCGGAAGTTCATCTATTTTCTTTTTTAGAATATAATAATTTATTCCCTGGAGAACTATACAAGTGACAAAAACATTCGATGGAAATTTATTCTAAATTGAAACATTACAAGTTGTGGTTCAACGTGGAACTCTTGGCATTCGTATAAAGACTTCGCCTAACGTCATCATCCTCCATCTTGGAACGTCATCAAGATTCGAACCTGGATTCAGTTAAAACTATTCAGTGATAAGACATATATTTTTTTTTAGTACTAGGATAAATGTTCGGATTGTCTTCACAAACTGTAAGTCCTATTTTCTATTTTCACCTTTTCACCGTTTTTTCTAGGGAAATAAATTATTTTTGTTGAAACTTACAAAGCTTGTTGGTTTCACTCTTTTCTTCTGTTACTTTTGAACGAGCCTATACGTAACATAATATTTCATGCATTATCTTCAGATTGCATATTTAACATCATTACATTGTGTCTTATTTCAGACACGAGTAATCGCTTCTAATACTAATAAATAGTTATAACGTTTACAGGCATTGCCTGTAATTGCCAACAGTTAGCTTGTATCAATGAAAATTCAGTAAGGATATCAGAATCCATTTTAAACCATAGATGGGACCTGGACTTCATCGGTCATAAACGCATGCATTTGTGGCGGTTTAACATATCGAGCTGAATAGCAGACAAGATGACACTGCTAACCCACTTCGTTGTATTATCTTTTGGATAAGATGAAGAAATGTAGGTGCTTACCGATTATTGGTCAAATTGCCATATCTGTCATTACAATGCAATATAAAGTGCATATTAACTCTTACAGCTCTTTCAGAAGACAACGAATTGATACAGGGACGCAGTTGTAATTTCTTTGAGTAGGTTATATAGATCGTTTATCACACTAAAAGAAAAGTATAAAAACCTAAAAGAGCATTGGTCATATGTGTTAACTTTCGATACGATAAATATAGCATTTAAGTAACATTTAGTATTATCTTAGCAGACATAGCAATGGGAGCATATAGTTAAGATCTATTCAAAGATAAAGGTATTACAATTTCTAAGATTTTACAGATATATATATATATATATATATATATATATATATATATATATAACAAAATCAGTTATGCGTCAAGCAATAGCAAACTTTACTTAGAGCCCATACCGCGATAACCAATTACTGAGCTAACGTCTCCGTTGTTCTAACAAGTAGTTTTAGAGATAGCTGAGCCAGCGTTGTATCCATCACTAGGCGAAGGTTCGTTTAGTTCCACAAACACAAATATTAATTCAAAACACCTTAATGCAGTCTGTAATAACTTCAATATGCATCATATCATGATTGGAGATATCTCTGAAAGGGAGACCTTTATTCGTATTAATAGTCCTCAAACATATTACAAAATACAAAGGGAATGACGGATGATGATCAAAGTAGACAGGAAAAATATAGGGTAAACAAATAGTTGAATAGAGAATGATGGATACGATAGCTCGGAACATTATATCTATTTATTAATGCCATATGAAAAATAGGCTAGAGATATGTTGTGTACAAAATAGCAACGGGTTGACAATTGAAGGAACAAAGCGAATAAATCGTATGTGATATCTAATTTAGAAGCTTTGGTATAAAATAGAAGAACTATCACACGGCCTGTTTCTACTGTTCAAGATAAAGTAAAGATGATGTTTGCAAAATTATTTTTTTCTGAATAAGATAGTAGACTCAGTTGAAAACATTACAATACGGTACAAAAATCGAAAGTTGGATTAAAGTATGGAGATGGTGGTAATGGTATATTCTGTTACCTAGTGACATGGTGATGGAAATATCTAGCATAGTGGGTTCCAATGACAATCTATGTTCATCTAATTTATTAATGTTAGGAATAAAAGCTACTATAAATGACAAAATTTGCCAACGTAAGCTGATAAAAGTCCAAAGTAATTCGTCAAAAGGCAAAGAAGAAAGTGAAACAATACATATAATATCTGTAACCTATAAATTATGATAATGGAGACGAGGATGAAATGGGGATGATCAATAAAAAGGATTCGAAACCTATACTTTGGCTTCACGTGAGTATGCAGTGTATCGTGTTTAGTTTGTTCTTTATTGTTTTGGTTACTAAATACAAACATTTAAGTACAATTGCAGAGTACAAACCACTACATGCAAACATTAATATGTTGACAGTATTAGCAAAAAAGCAATAACTTTCCAGATTATGTAAGGCCACCTTATTACACTACGGTACTACTTCTGCCCTTTGCAATTAATTCAAGCAAACATTCGCAATAATGTTGAAAATCATTGATACATATTTCATTCAACAAACCCCGAAGCCACATGTACATCTAACAGAAGCTAAATAGCTACCACGCCTTCCTGTTAAGGTTCTTTCAACATTTGCTATTTCTGTCAAATGAGGAACTATTTGTAATCTTTACTTTTTCAAATGTGTAATAAATCGTTTAGTTTCTTTCGCTGATATTGTTCTCTGGTAATACCTTTTTATTACTTTGTTTTATAGTACCATTCTTTAGATAACTTTCTTGGTTGAAACGATTTTAAAATTTATAACACAAATAACAGCAATATAGCTTCTTAAATAATTTTCTTCTTCGATAACAAGACATATACCATGCAGTTACCGAATAAATTATTATGACCGCATATTTTGCTTTAGTGTAAAATATCTAATTTGTGTTAATAACTTTCAATTCTATTTCTTCAGAAACTATTACTGTTTGCACATCTGTAACTAATGGTTCTAATGATATGAACATGTGTTATCATTTATAATAGCATATCCTATATAGAGCTAAACAAAGTAAATCCATTAACCAAGAAGGTTACTCCAGTCCATACATGATGTACGTCAAAAGACAAATCGAAAGCAAATTAAATAAAATTTATATTAATAAGTGGCAAGCGCTGCATTAAATTAAGCTATTATATAGTGCAGCTCACATATCATCTACACGCTCGGAGTCACCTTTTGCAGTTAAATGTGTCATTTTGGATAATCTGATTACATATACCTCAAAATGGCTTTTAATCACTTTACTTCGCTCTGTGTCCATCAAAATTCCACTGAAGACTATTGCATAAATTCCTTCAAAAATGCCTAGCTGTAAATTCAATGATAACGTACATAGACATTTTTAGAGGCAAACACCAAACATTGTGATCCTATTTAATCCGGTTTCTGTAGAGCGCGATGATGTAATAGGGAAAGCGCCTACTGTTGGGAAGAAGTTATACAACAAATATAAGCAGAGTCGCTACAATATAATTTTTTATAAACAAAGTTTGTAAAAACAAGGCAGGAAAAAATAAAGCATACAAATCCAATAAACTGGAGGCAATTAAGTAACTTCTTATATATCTTATGTATGGTATGTCGTGTCGTATATTTCAATTCGTTCATAATACCTATTTTCCAATACAAATATCTTCCTTCATAGATGTAAAAGACAGTAGAAACGCTGCTGTCAAATCAGATTTATCTTAGATAAATTTGCATTATCTTAAATTATAATTTTGAAGAAATGTCATCAGTAAAAGTTAAAAATTAAACGTACCATCGAACAAATTTGTGTTACTTCCATATCCTATTCATAGTTGAATATCTATATAGAGATGAATGAATGAAAATGCGCGGGACATCTTGTTCACGCGATTGTACCTAGATTCCCCCTGCACTAGTAATAGTTCAATCCAACATCAACATTATTGACCGAGTATGATGCCGAACTGATTTTGTAAAAGTCCATAGTGATCGATACATTTCGTCTAGAAATGTTGTTCCAACAATTACTGTGCAGATCACTCAAAAATCTTAATTGAATAAACTTTGGTAGTACTATATTGCGATTAAATTTTAAAATTAATATTTGTACCAGTAAATGCGCTTACATGACAAGTGTAACAGTAAGGTAAAGGAAGATGTTTGTGAAGAAAATATTTAATTTTATAATGTATTCCCGAACTGACTTCAGTTAAGAAGTACTAAAATTGATTATTCCGAAATTTCTAAATGTCATTTTACGATTAACTACAGCACAGGGCAACAAATACTAACAAAAAAGATAATTACGCCATAGTATTAACAGTAAAATAATTTACTGCCTTGGCTACGGTCCGTCCAATGTAAATACATTTTAGAAAAAGAATGGATTTATAAACCAGCAGAGAATGTGACTGGATGCGTCCAACTGCAAAGAATTCTCGTTACCTAAATAGAAGCCTAAAGAATGGTCAACCTATCTACAATGATAATTTAAGCAAGAAATTTATTTTCAAATCCAGATGAGAACAGAGGTGGTAAATTACCAATTACATTAGGCGGATTAGATATTTGCTTATTTATGCCAATATTTCAAATATTAAACCAAACGATATATGCTACTATCCAACATATAGCATTAAAACCAGGATCATATCTATACCAGATGGGCTTTTAGCTTAATAATTGAAAAGTCAAAGAGGATATTGCTTATGATAACGGCAATGAAGAAAGCTTCGATAATGACTGACATAAATTAACCTCTAACATATTAGTAGCTCCGAGTAATAATTACAAAGGTGTATATAACCAATTGCAACTCAATATTGCAAGACTTAATGGTCAAGGAACTATAGATAGGTGTAACACATCCGATATAATTTGTGGTATCTGTTGCGAGAGCATTTAGTGTAATTGCGGAAGTATTTGTAGAAAATGTAAACATATAAGAAATGTTTAAGTTTCTAGCTTATTCATCGGCTCTCTTATTCCGAGAGGAAGATAAAAACATTTTATGCATCTGTGCTTCTTCTTTCCTTTGTCTCTTCTCTATCTTCTTTTCTTCCTTCTGAATAATGTTTGTTTATATGTGAAAGACAAAGGTACCAACAAATTACATTTGCCTCTTACGATTTTATGTACAGTTATATTAAGATTTGATGTGCTGAACTGTCAGGTATCTATGCCCGGAGCATTGTTTCCAAATAGTTGTAACTTTGGGACTTTACCTGCTGACTGATAACATTACCACTGCACGCTTGAATTGTCAGGGCTTAGGTCACACATCCAGGAGAAAAAGATGAATTATATTTGTTTAAAACAAAAACAGTTTTCAATTCATTTTCTGCAAGATACACATATCCTGCAAAAGTAAGAGTATTATATAAATGGAAAGTGGGGTTATGAATGGTTTCTGTTAACAAGTTTTAAAGTCAATCTAGTGGAGTAGCAGTTCTTTTTAACAATAATTTCGATTTTGAAATACAACAAATTGTAACAAACACAACGGGAACTAAGATTGTTATAGATATGCAAATAGAAAATAAGAACATTAAGTTACTAAATATTTATGGTCCAAATGAGGACTCCTAATTTTATCAGCAGTTGAAATCTGACTTCAATGACTGTCGTGATAACCTGATAATTATAAGAGGAGATTTTAATTTAGTTATGAATCAAAAATAAGATAGACATAACAACCCAAGATCAAGAGAGAGATTGATAGAGATGACAAATGAATCAGGGCTCATTGATATCTGTAGAGGAATTCATGGACAAACGCAAACAATATACTTGGAATGATAAAAACAAAAGAGCAAGGCTTGATTTTTTACTGGTTTTGGAGAACTTGCTTATATATATATTAAAGCAGCGGATATTGTACCACGGTATAGAACAGGCCATTCTCTCTTAACATTAGTGTATAAAACTGGGAACTTCAAGAAGGGAAAATCATTTTAGTAGTTCAATAACTCACTACTTAATAACAAGAGAAATACTGAAAATATAGAAGAAATAACTAAATACATTGAATTACGATATTTGTCAGATATTTATGTCAACAATGATGGCAGTAATATTCCAAATGGTGAAAGATAATTTAAGATAAACCACCAATTGTTCTTGAAGTTCTTCTAATGGAAATGATAGCAAACTCAATATTTTATTCTTCTGTTAAGAAAAAGTGAGAGATTAATAGCTTCACAGATGATAATGAAAAAACCAAATTATTTGAAAACCCTGGCGACCAATATCGCTTCTTAACTCTGCTATTAAAGTCACCTCAGCATGTATTGCAAATAATATTAAAAATATTACCGAACTTTATTAATGATGACCAATTTGCTTTTGTGGCTGGTAGATCTATTTGTCAAAACATAAGGGCGTTATACAATGTAATGTTTCACATTGAAAAGTGTAACATACCAGGTATGCTACTACAGACTGAATTCGAGAAGCCTTTTGATTATGTGGCATGGCAATTTTTATTTAAAGTTCTAATTTGTTTAAGCTTCAGTAATTCAATTATAAAATGGGTTCACACATTATGTCACAATATAAATCGTGTATACCTGTTAATGTACACATCTGATCTTGGTTTCATATATACAGAGGAACTCATACAATGCGGGCCACTTTCACTTTCGCTCTTTTTACTCTTTGCAATAATACTGTCATTAATGATTTAAAAAAATAAATATATAAATGGTATTAATATAGTTGGAAATGGATTTCTAATATCTCAGTATGCAGATGATACAACATTGTTTTTGGATCGATCTGAATAAACACTTACAACACAATGCACTCATGAAACTTCAATGTAAAAACCTCCGATCGTAAGGAAAACATGGATTGGAAGCATGAACAACATCAACAGCATTTGTGAATAGAGTATAACTTATACTGGATAGATGATATTTGCACAAAATTAGGCACTATCTCCTCGACAGATTTATGTCACATGATAAATCTTAAGTATGATAGCCAATTAAATTACATAAAAAATCTACTGACTCAGTGGTCGAAGAGACTTCTTACCCCCTATGGGAACATTATTGTGATAAAATCACTTGCTTTATCAAAATTAAATGACATATTAATAAGTTTACCAAATCCTCCAGAATGGTTTATAAAAAAATTAAATAG
>JAECUM010015743.1:0-11363 GCA_016617855.1 Megalonaias nervosa | reverse complement strand
AGTTGATACCGGTTCATAACCGGTTGATACCGATGTATTCAATGCGGATTTTGTATCTTATTTCATTATTGGACAGGTTTTATCCGGTTTAAAGCGGTTCAAACCGGTTCCATCCGGTTCTGAACGGCTGTAACCGATTGAGTCCTGTCCAGAGCAGTTGATATTGGTTCATAATCGGTTCAAACCGTTTATTCCATGCCGATTTTGTATCTTAATTCCTTATTGGACGGGTTTCAATCGGCTGTAAACCGGTTCAAACCGGTTCCATCCGGTTCTGAACGGTTCAAACCAGTTCAATGTAGTCCAGAGCAGTTGATACCAGTTCAGAACCGGCTGAAACCGGTTTATTCCATGCCTATTTTCTATCCTAATTCATTATTGGACAGGTTTTATCCGGTTTAAACCGGTTCAAACGGGTTCCATTCGGTTTTGAACGGAACTAAGCGGTTCAGACCAGTCCAGAGTAGTTGATAGCGGTTCATAACAGATTGAAACCGGTTTATTCCATGCCGAATTTGTATCTTAATTCATTATTGGACAGTTTTTATCCGGTTTCAAGCGGTTCAAACCGGTTCCATCCGGTTCTGAACGGCTGTAACCGATTGAGTCCTGTCCAGAGCAGTTGATATTGGTTCATAATCGGTTCAAACCGTTTATTCCATGCCGATTTTGTATCTTAATTCCTTATTGGACGGGTTTCAATCGGCTGTAAACCGGTTCAAACCGGTTCCATCCGGTTCTGAACGGTTCAAACCAGTTCAATGTAGTCCAGAGCAGTTGATACCGGTTCAGAACCGGCTGAAACCGGTTTATTCCATGCCTATTTTCTATCCTAATTCATTATTGGACAGGTTTTATCCGGTTTAAACCGGTTCAAACGGGTTCCATTCGCTTTTGAACGGAACTATGCGGTTCAGACCAGTCCAGAGTAGTTGATAGCGGTTCATAACAGGTTGAAACCGGTTTATTCCATGCCGAATTTGTATCTTAATTCATTATTGGACAGGTTTTATCAGGATTAAACCGGTTCAAACCGGTTCCATCCGGTTCTGACCGGTTCTCACTGGTTCAGCCCAGTCCAGAGCAGTTGATGCTGGTACATAACCGGTTAAAACCGGTTTATTCCATGCTGATTTTGTATGTTAATTCATTATCGGACAGGTTTTATCCGGTTTGAACCGGTTCAAACCGGTTCCATCCCGTCCTGAACGGTTCTCACCGGTTCAGACCAGTCCAGAGCAGTTGAAACTGGTACATAACTGGTTGAAACCGGTTTATTCCATGCCGATTTTGTATGTTGATTCATTATTGGACAGGTTTCATCCGGTGTAAACCGGTTCAAACCGGTTCCATCAGGTTCTAATCGGTTCTAACCGATTCAGACCAGTCCAGAGCAGATGATACCGGTTCATAACCGGTTGAAACCGGTGTATTCAATGCGGATTTTGTATCTTATTTCGTGATTGGACAGGTTTTATCCGGTTTAAAGCGGTTCAAACCGGTTCCATCCGGTTCTGAACGGCTGTAACCGATTGAGTCCTGTCCAGAGCAGTTGATATTGGTTCATAATCGGTTCAAACCGTTTATTCCATGCCGATTTTGTATCTTAATTCCTTATTGGACAGGTTTCATTCGGTTGTAAACCGGTTCAAACCGGTTCAATCCGGTTCTGAACGGTTCAAACCAGTTCAATGTAGTCCAGACCAGTTGATACCGTTTCAGAACCGGCTGAAACCGGTTTATTCCATGCCTATTTTCTATCCTAATTCATTATTGGACAGGTTCTATCCGGTTTAAACCGGTTCAAACCGGTTCCATCCGGTTCTGACCGGTTCTCACTGGTTCAGCCCAGTCCAGAGCAGTTGATGCTGGTACATAACCGGTTAAAACCGCTTTATTCCATGCTGATTTTTTATGTTAATTCATTATTGGACAGGTTTTATCCGGTTTAAACCGGTTCAAACCGGTTCCATCCCGTCCTGAACGGTTCTCACCGGTTCAGACCAGTCCAGAGTAGTTGAAACTGGTACATAACTGGTTCAAACCGGTTTATTCCATGCCGATTTTGTATGTTGATTCATTATTGGACAGGTTTCATCCGGTGTAAACCGGTTCAAACCGGTTCCATCAGGTTCTAATCGGTTCTAACCGATTCAGACCAGTCCAGAGCAGATGATACCGGTTCATAACCGGTTGTAACCGGAGTATTCAATGCGGATTTTGTATCTTATTTCATTATTGGACAGGTTTTATCCGGTTTAAAGCGGTTCAAACCGGTTCCATCCGGTTCTGAACTGCTGTAACCGATTGAGTCCTGTCCAGAGCAGTTGATATTGGTTCATAATCGGTTCAGACCGTTTATTCCATGCCGATTTTGTATCTTAATTCCTTATTGGACAGGTTTCAATCGGTTGTAAACCGGTTCAAACCGGTTCCATCCGGTTCTGAACGGTTCAAACCAGTTCAATGTAGTCCAGAGCAGTTGATACCGGTTCAGAACCGGCTGAAACCGGTTTATTCCATGCCCATTTTCTATCCTAATTCATTATTGGACAGGTTTTATCCGGTTTAAACCGGTTCAAACGGGTTCCATTCGGTTTTGAACGGAACTAAGCGGTTCAGACCAGTCCAGAGTAGTTGATAGCGGTTCATAACAGGTTTAAACCGGTTTATTCCATGCCGAATTTGTATCTTAATTCATTATTGGACAGGTTTTGTCCGGTTTAAACCGGTTCAAACCAGTTCCATCCGGTTCTGACCGGTTCTCACTGGTTCAGCCCAGTCCAGAGCAGTTGATGCTGGTACATAACTGGTTCAATCCGGTTTATTCCATGCTGATTTTGTATGTTAATTCATTATTGGACAGGTTTTATCCGGTTTAAACCGGTTCAAACCGGTTCCATCCCGTCCTGAACGGTTCTCACCGGTTCAGACCAGTCCAGAGCAGTTGAAACTGGTACATAACTGGTTCAAACCGGTTTATTCCATGCCGATTTTATATGTTGATTCATTATTGGACAGGTTTCATCCGGTGTAAACCGGTTCAAACCGGTTCCATCAGGTTCTAATCGGTTCTAACCGATTCAGACCAGTCCAGAGCAGATGATACCGGTTCATAACCGGTTGATACCGGTGTATTCAATGCGGATTTTGTATCTTATTTCATTATTGGACAGGTTTTATCCGGTTTAAAGCGGTTCAAACCGGTTCCATCCGGTTCTGAATGGCTGTAACCGATTGAGTCCTGTCCAGAGCAGTTGATATTCGTTCATAATCGGTTCAAACCGTTTATTCCATGCCGATTTTGTATCTTAATTCCTTATTGGACAGGTTTCAATCGGTTGTAAACCGGTTCAAACCGGTTCCATCCGGTTCTGAACGGTTCAAACCAGTTCAATGTAGTCCAGAGCAGTTGATACCGGTTCAGAACCGGCTGAAACCGGTTTATTCCATGCCTATTTTCTATCCTAATTCATTATTGGACAGGTTTTATCCGGTTTAAACCGGTTCAAACGGGTTCCATTCGGTTTTGAACGGAACTATGCGGTTCAGACCAGTCCAGAGTAGTTGATAGCGGTTCATAACAGGTTGAAACCGGTTTATTCCATGCCGAATTTGTATCTTAATTCATTATTGGACAGGTTTTATCCGGTTTAAACCGGTTCAAACCGGTTCCATCCGGTTCTGACCGGTTCTCACTGGTTCAGCCCAGTCCAGAGCAGTTGATGCTGGTACATAACCGGTTAAAACCGGTTTATTCCATGCTGATTTTGTATGTTAATTCATTATTGGACAGGTTTTATCCGGTTTAAACCGGTTCAAACCGGTTCCATCCCGTCCTGAACGGTTCTCACCGGTTCAGACCAGTCCAGAGCAGTTGAAACTGGTACATAACTGGTTCAAACCGGTTTATTCCATGCCGATTTTGTATGTTGATTCATTATTGGACAGGTTTCATCCGGTGTAAACCGGTTCAAACCGGTTCCATCAGGTTCTAATCGGTTCTAACCGATTCAGACCAGTCCAGAGCAGATGATACCGGTTCATAACCGGTTGAACCGGTGTATTCAATGCGGATTTTGTATCTTATTTCATTATTGGACAGGTTTTATCCGGTTTAAAGCGGTTCAAACCGGTTCCATCCGGTTCTGAACGGCTGTAACCGATTGAGTCCTGTCCAGAGCAGTTGATATTCGTTCATAATCGGTTCAAACCGTTTATTCCATGCCGATTTTGTATCTTAATTCCTTATTGGACAGGTTTCAATCGGTTGTAAACCGGTTCAAACCGGTTCCATCCGGTTCTGAACGGTTCAAACCAGTTCAATCTAGTCCAGAGCAGTTGATACCGGTTCAGAACCGGCTGAAACCGGTTTATTCCATGCCTATTTTCTATCCTAATTCATTATTGGACAGGTTTTATCCGGTTTAAACCGGTTCAAACGGGTTCCATTCGGTTTTGAACGGAACTATGCGGTTCAGACCAGTCCAGAGTAGTTGATAGCGGTTCATAACAGGTTGAAACCGGTTTATTCCATGCCGAATTTGTATCTTAATTCATTATTGGACAGTTTTTATCCGGTTTCAAGCGGTTCAAACCGGTTCCATCCGGTTCTGAACGGCTGTAACCGATTGAGTCCTGTCCAGAGCAGTTGATATTGGTTCATAATCGGTTCAAACCGTTTATTCCATGCCGATTTTGTATCTTAATTCCTTATTGGACAGGTTTCAATCGGCTGTAAACCGGTTCAAACCGGTTCCATCCGGTTCTGAACGGTTCAAACCAGTTCAATGTAGTCCAGAGCAGTTGATACCGGTTCAGAACCGGCTGAAACCGGTTTATTCCATGCCTATTTTCTATCCTAATTCATTATTGGACAGGTTTTATCCGGTTTAAACCGGTTCAAACGGGTTCCATTCGCTTTTGAACGGAACTATGCGGTTCAGACCAGTCCAGAGTAGTTGATAGCGGTTCATAACAGGTTGAAACCGGTTTATTCCATGCCGAATTTGTATCTTAATTCATTATTGGACAGGTTTTATCCGGTTTAAACCGGTTCAAACCGGTTCCATCCGGTTCTGACCGGTTCTCACTGGTTCAGCCCAGTCCAGAGCAGTTGATGCTGGTACATAACCGGTTAAAACCGGTTTATTCCATGCTGATTTTGTATGTTAATTCATTATCGGACAGGTTTTATCCGGTTTGAACCGGTTCAAACCGGTTCCATCCCGTCCTGAACGGTTCTCACCGGTTCAGACCAGTGCAGAGCAGTTGAAACTGGTACATAACTGGTTGAAACCGGTTTATTCCATGCCGATTTTGTATGTTGATTCATTATTGGACAGGTTTCATCCGGTGTAAACCGGTTCAAACCGGTTCCATCCGGTTCTAATCGGTTCTAACCGATTCAGACCAGTCCAGAGCAGATGATACCGGTTCATAACCGGTTGATACCGGTGTATTCAATGCGGATTTTGTATCTTATTTCATTATTGGACAGGTTTTATCCGGTTTAAAGCGGTTCAAACCGGTTCCATCCGGTTCTGAACGGCTGTAACCGATTGAGTCCTGTCCAGAGCAGTTGATATTCGTTCATAATCGGTTCAAACCGTTTATTCCATGCCGATTTTGTATCTTAATTCCTTATTGGACAGGTTTCAATCGGTTGTAAACCGGTTCAAACCGGTTCCATCCGGTTCTGAACGGTTCAAACCAGTTCAATGTAGTCCAGAGCAGTTGATACCGGTTCAGAACCGGCTGAAACCGGTTTATTCCATGCCTATTTTCTATCCTAATTCATTATTGGACAGGTTTTATCCGGTTTAAACCGGTTCAAACGGGTTCCATTCGGTTTTGAACGGAACTATGCGGTTCAGACCAGTCCAGAGTAGTTGATAGCGGTTCATAACAGGTTGCAACCGGTTTATTCCATGCCGAATTTGTATCTTAATTCATTATTGGACAGGTTTTATCCGGTTTAAACCGGTTCAAACCGGTTCCATCCGGTTCTGACCGGTTCTCACTGGTTCAGCCCAGTCCAGAGCAGTTGATGCTGGTACATAACCGGTTAAATCCGGTTTATTCCATGCTGATTTTGTATGTTAATTCATTATTGGACAGGTTTCATCCGGTGTAAACCGGTTCAAACCGGTTCCATCAGGTTCTAATCGGTTCTAACCGATTCAAACCAGTCCAGAGCAGATGATACCGGTTCATAAACGGTTGATACCGGTGTATTCAATGCGGATTTTGTATCTTTTTTCATTATTGGACAGGTTTTATCCGGTTTAAAGCGGTTCAAACCGGTTCCATCCGGTTCTGAACGGCTGTAACCGATTGAGTCCTGTCCAGAGCAGTTGATATTGGTTCATAATCGGTTCAAAACCGTTTATTCCATGCCGATTTTGTATCTTAATTCCTTATTGGACAGGTTTCAATCGGCTGTAAACCGGTTCACACCGGTTCCATCCGGTTCTGAACGGTTCAAACCAGTTCAATGTAGTCCAGAGCAGTTGATACCGGTTCAGAACCGGCTGAAACCGGTTTATTCCATGCCTATTTTCTATCCTAATTCATTATTGGACAGGTTTTATCCGGTTTAAACCGGTTCAAACGGGTTCCATTCGGTTTTGAACGGAACTAAGCGGTTCAGACCAGTCCAGAGTAGTTGGTACCGGTTCATAACAGGTTGAAACCGGTTTATTCCATGCCCAATTTGTAAACTTATTCATTATTGGACATCTTTTATCCGGTGTAAACCGGTTCAAACCGGTTCCATCCGGTTCTGACCGGTTGTCACTGGTTCAGCCCAGTCCAGAGCAGTTGATGCTGGTACATAAACGGTTAAAACCGGTTTATTCCATGCTGAATTTGTATGTTAATTCATTATAGGACAGGTTTTATGCGGTTTAAACCGGTTCAAACCGGTTCCATCCGGTTCTGAACGGTTCAAACCATTTCAATGTAGTCCAGAGCAGTTGATACCGGTTTATTCCATGCCTATTTTCTATCCTAATTCATTATTGGACAGGTTTTATCCGGTTTAAACCGGTTCAAACGGGTTCCATCCGGTTCTGAACGGAACTAAGCGGTTCAGACCAGTCCAGAGTAGTTGATACCGGTTCATAAGAGGTTGAAACCGGTTTATTTCATGTCGAACTTGTATCTTAATTCATTATTGGACAGGTTTTATCCGGTTTAAACCGGTTCAAACCAGTTCCATCCCGTTCTGAACGGTTCTTACCAGAGTAGTTGATACCGGTTCATAACAGGTTGAAACCGGTTTATTCCATGCCGAATTTGTAAACTTATTCATTATTGCACATCTTTTATCCGGTGTAAACCGGTTCAAACCGGTTCCATCCGGTTCTGACCGGTTCTCACTGGTTCAGCCCAGTCCAGAGCAGTTGATGCTGGTACATAACCGGTTAAAACCGCTTTATTCCATGCTGATTTTGTATGTTAATTCATTATTGAACAGGTTTTATCCGGTTTAAACCGGTTCAAACCGGTTCCATCCCGTCCTGAACAGTTCTCACCGGTTCAGACCAGTCCAGAGTAGTTGAAACTGGTACATAACTGGTTCAAACCGGTTTATTCCATGCCGATTTTGTATGTTGATTCATTATTGGACAGGTTTCATCCGGTGTAAACCGGTTCAAACCGGTTCCATCAGGTTCTAATCGGTTCTAACCGATTCAGACCAGTCCAGAGCAGATGATACCGGTTCATAACCGGTTGAAACCGGAGTATTCAATGCGGATTTTGTATCTTATTTCTTTATTGGACAGGTTTTATCCGGTTTAAAGCGGTTCAAACCGGTTCCATCCGGTTCTGAACTGCTGTAACCGATTGAGTCCTGTCCAGAGCAGTTGATATTGGTTCATAATCGGTTCAGACCGTTTATTCCATGCCGATTTTGTATCTTAATTCCTTATTGGACAGGTTTCAATCGGTTGTAAACCGGTTCAAACCGGTTCCATCCGGTTCTGAACGGTTCAAACCAGTTCAATGTAGTCCAGAGCAGTTGATACCGGTTCAGAACCGGCTGAAACCGGTTTATTCCATGCCCATTTTCTATCCTAATTCATTATTGGACAGGTTTTATCCGGTTTAAACCGGTTCAAACGGGTTCCATTCGGTTTTGAACGGAACTAAGCGGTTCAGACCAGTCCAGAGTAGTTGATAGCGGTTCATAACAGGTTTAAACCGGTTTATTCCATGCCGAATTTGTATCTTAATTCATTATTGGACAGGTTTTGTCCGGTTTAAACCGGTTCAAACCGGTTCCATCCGGTTCTGACCGGTTCTCACTGGTTCAGCCCAGTCCAGAGCAGTTGATGCTGGTACATAACTGGTTCAATCCGGTTTATTCCATGCTGATTTTGTATGTTAATTCATTATTGGACAGGTTTTATCCGGTTTAAACCGGTTCAAACCGGTTCCATCCCGTCCTGAACGGTTCTCACCGGTTCAGACCAGTCCAGAGCAGTTGAAACTGGTACATAACTGGTTCAAACCGGTTTATTCCATGCCGATTTTGTATGTTGATTCATTATTGGACAGGTTTCATCCGGTGTAAACCGGTTCAAACCGGTTCCATCAGGTTCTAATCGGTTCTAACCGATTCAGACCAGTCCAGAGCAGATGATACCGGTTCATAACCGGTTGATACCGGTGTATTCAATGCGGATTTTGTATCTTATTTCATTATTGGACAGGTTTTATCCGGTTTAAAGCGGTTCAAACCGGTTCCATCCGGTTCTGAACGGCTGTAACCGATTGAGTCCTGTCCAGAGCAGTTGATATTGGTTCATAATCGGTTCAAACCGTTTATTCCATGCCGATTTTGTATCTTAATTCCTTATTGGACAGGTTTCAATCGGCTGTAAACCGGTTCAAACCGGTTCCATCCGGTTCTGAACGGTTCAAACCAGTTCAATGTAGTCCAGAGCAGTTGATACCGGTTCAGAACCGGCTGAAACCGGTTTATTCCATGCCTATTTTCTATCCTAATTCATTATTGGACAGGTTTTATCCGGTTTAAACCGGTTCAAACGGGTTCCATTCGGTTTTGAACGGAACTATGCGGTTCAGACCAGTCCAGAGTAGTTGATAGCGGTTCATAACAGGTTGAAACCGGTTTATTCCATGCCGAATTTGTATCTTAATTCATTATTGGACAGGTTTTGTCCGGTTTAAACCGGTTCAAACCGGTTCCATCCGGTTCTGACCGGTTCTCACTGGTTCAGCCCAGTCCAGAGCAGTTGATGCTGGTACATAACCGGTTAAATCCGGTTTATTCCATGCTGATTTTGTATGTTAATTCATCATTGGACAGGTTTCATCCGGTTTAAACCGGTTCAAACCGGTTCCATCCAGTCCTGAACGGTTCTAACCGATTCAGACCAGTCCGGAGCAGTTGATACCGGTTCATAACCGGTTGATACCGGTGTTTTCAATGCGGATTTTGTATCTTATTTCATTATTGGACAGGTTTTATCCGGTTTAAAGCGGTTCAAACCGGTTCCATCCGGTTCTGAACGGCTGTAACCGATTGAGTCCTGTCCAGAGCAGTTGATATTGGTTCATAATCGGTTCAAACCGTTTATTCCATGCCGATTTTGTATCTTAATTCCTTATTGGACAGGTTTCAATCGGCTGTAAACCGGTTCAAACCGGTTCCATCCGGTTCTGAACGGTTCAAACCAGTTCAATGTAGTCCAGAGCAGTTGATACCAGTTCAGAACCGGCTGAAACCGGTTTATTCCATGCCTATTTTCTATCCTAATTCATTATTGGACAGGTTTTATCCGGTTTAAACCGGTTCAAACGGGTTCCATTCGGTTTTGAACGGAACTAAGCGGTTCAGACCAGTCCAGAGTAGTTGATAGCGGTTCATAACAGGTTGAAACCGGTTTATTCCATGCCGAATTTGTATCTTAATTCATTATTGGACAGTTTTTATCCGGTTTCAAGCGGTTCAAACCGGTTCCATCCGGTTCTGAACGGCTGTAACCGATTGAGTCCTGTCCAGAGCAGTTGATATTGGTTCATAATCGGTTCAAACCGTTTATTCCATGCCGATTTTCTATCTTAATTCCTTATTGGACAGGTTTCAATCGGTTGTAAACCGGTTCAAACCGGTTCCATCCGGTTCTGAACGGTTCAAACCAGTTCAATGTAGTCCAGAGCAGTTGATACCGGTTCAGAACCGGCTGAAACCGGTTTATTTCATGCCTATTTTCTATCCTAATTCATTATTGGACAGGTTTTATCCGGTTTAAACCGGTTCAAACGGGTTCCATTCGCTTTTGAACGGAACTATGCGGTTCAGACCAGTCCAGAGTAGTTGATAGCGGTTCATAACAGGTTGAAACCGGTTTATTCCATGCCGAATTTGTATCTTAATTCATTATTGGACAGGTTTTATCCGGATTAAACCGGTTCAAACCGGTTCCATCCGGTTCTGACCGGTTCTCACTGGTTCAGCCCAGTCCAGAGCAGTTGATGCTGGTACATAACCGGTTAAAGCCGCTTTATTCCATGCCGAATTTGTATCTTAATTCATTATTGGACAGGTTTTATCCGGTTTAAACCGGTTCAAACCGGTTCCATCCGGTTCTGACCGGTTCTCACTGGTTCAGCCCAGTCCAGAGCAGTTGATGCTGGTACATAACCGGTTAAAACCGCTTTATTCCATGCTGATTTTTTATGTTAATTCATTATTGGACAGGTTTTATCCGGTTTAAACCTTTTCAAACCGGTTCCATCCCGTCCTGAACGGTTCTCACCGGTTCAGACCAGTCCAGAGTAGTTGAAACTGGTACATAACTGGTTCAAACCGGTTTATTCCATGCCGATTTTGTATGTTGATTCATTATTGGACAGGTTTCATCCGGTGTAAACCGGTTCAAACCGGTTCCATCAGGTTCTAATCGGTTCTAACCGATTCAGACCAGTCCAGAGCAGATGATACCGGTTCATAACCGGTTGTAACCGGAGTATTCAATGCGGATTTTGTATCTTATTTCATTATTGGACAGGTTTTATCCGGTTTAAAGCGGTTCAAACCGGTTCCATCCGGTTCTGAACTGCTGTAACCGATTGAGTCCTGTCCAGAGCAGTTGATATTGGTTCATAATCGGTTCAGACCGTTTATTCCATGCCGATTTTGTATCTTAATTCCTTATTGGACAGGTTTCAATCGGCTGTAAACCGGTTCAGACCGGTTCCATCCGGTTCTGAACGGTTCAAACCAGTTCAATATATTCCAGAGCAGTTGATACCTTTTCAGAATCGGTTGAAAACGGTTTATTCCATGCCTATTTTCTATCCCAATTCATTATTGGACAGGTTTTATC
>JAECUM010015742.1:0-25929 GCA_016617855.1 Megalonaias nervosa | reverse complement strand
GGTTTTGACCTGATATTAGGCCAACTATAATAAACTCGTAATTGCGCTAATGCTATTTCCTTTGCTGGAATTGCAGTTGGAAAATTAACGCTAAATTCAGGACTGGTTGAACTTAATGATATCATAATAGTTTTTGACGGCGTTGTATTAGCCACGATCTGCTGAAGTAATTGCGACTCTGACATTATTATTATCGTTATTATTTAATTCTCCATCTTTCCGTTATTGTCACTAGCGATTATGAATGCTTCATCGTAGGTTTTCATTATCGTTACGAACCCCTCATCGGATATTTTACCATCACTGAGATATGCTGAAATATACGAGCATAATTTAGTGTATGCGGCTGTTGCTGTGTGCAATTTCATTATGTACTCGTTTAGTTTATCATTCGTACACGTAGATATTTTTTTTAGAGATAATACTGAAAATACCTGCGCATGTTGTTGCCGTTGAAACTATAATCGTTACAACTGCAGGTGCTGTCATCGTTATTGTTGATAATAATAATCCAGTTCCAGCAATAACAGCAGAAACCGAGTATACCATTATATCAATAACAACCATATGACGACGATATTTTTTTACCTTTATCGTGTAATCGTCGATGATATTTTTTAGTTTAGTTTGACACTCACATACTTGAGCGTATCTGTGACGTTGAACGTCGATAAATGACTCTTGATTCATTATACTTATCTAGGTAACTAATTGAGAAGTTTCAGCTACAAACTCAATACACCACCAATAAGTCGCTGCGGTTAACTTTTTATCATTCGCTATTAGCATAAACGTTTCCTCGACATCTTTATTTAACACTATAGACACAGTTCCAGAAAAACTATCGGTTGAATGACGCCATGTGAATGTGGTAAATATAGTAAATTTTTCAGCACAAAATATAGATAATCTGTATACACCAGTAACCTCTGCGGTATGTTTAAGGGTGTTATTTTCCGGTGTCCATGTTGCTTTTCCTGATGCGACTGTGTACATGATATTAATGATCTGCTTGTGAGGAATTTTAACGAGATTAGTTTTTTGAATAATATTAGGAATACCACTAATGATATCGTTGAGTTTTGTGTTAATGTCAGCGAGATTAATAATAACATTTGGTGGATTTCCAAAAAATTCATTAATATTTCTGTTTACATTTCTACGAAAATTTAGAAATGTTTGTATGTGATTATTATATTCAGTTCTAAATGCAGCAATTCCATCATTGATAGTCGTTAACGAAGTCGTTATTGGAATTTCCCTATCATCGACATATTTTTTCGTTGCAGCGTCGAAATCTGTTTCTGGTGTTCTGAGATTATTAATACCATTATTATTCATGTCGAGAAATGCACGCATTATACCACCGCGCACTGACACGTACTTGGATTCTTGATCATCGACGTATTTTTTTGTTGCTGCGTCTGTATCTGCGATTGGATCTCCAAGATAAGTAATTTTTCTTCCTGACATAATAATGTCACCGGTAAATACATCACCAGTTTTCTTAATATAATCGTTAACCGACTTACCGGAATCCTGTATTTTACCCTGATCAGTGAAAGTAACGACATTATTAACAACCGCGTTTGGAATTCGTATAAGCACATCTGGTAGTTGTATGTTACTCGTTTTTAATCGTCCTTGTTTGTCCTGAAAAACGACGACTTCATTTTGATCCACACTTGTTATATTTAATAAATCATCGATTTCATTTCTGAGCTGATCAATGGTTGCATATTTAGATAAATCGATCTTCTGAACTCTACCTGAGGATCTTCCATAAATATCTACCATTATATTTACTGATATCAGTTTAAGTATTATGACGTAGTGTAGTGAACGCGTGTACGACTTTATGAGGCGGTGCTGTTGATTTTGATACAGCATCAAGCATAGCGAGGGTGTCACGGCCGCATATTGGAGGATCAGTTATTTTTTGTGTCGGTAGCGTTGAATACCAGATTGGAGAAGTATTATTGCTAACGTAATGAAGAAATTCTTTCGGTGGTGCTAATCCATACGAATCGAAATAAATAATTCCACGTGGATCAATTGTATATCCAACCCAATGCGTGCCTGGGCCAGAATTTTTATCGAGATTAATAATACCGATTTCATGTTGCATTGCAACGGTAGGTAATTGATCGCGCATAAAAACACCTCTGAAATTTTTTATTTTTAATTGCTTAGCAGCATTAAGTAAATCAAAATTGGACATGGGTGTTATTAGTAAACTGTCCCTGTAATCTTAGACCCCTTCCGTACCATGAAGGCGGGGTCCCTGGTAATCTTAGACCCTTTCCTTTTTTTTTTGATTCCTTTTCCGGTTGCTTTCTTTAACGCCATTCCAGCAGCTGTTCCACCAGTACCTAGCGCAGCTGCCTTTGCAACAGCTGGTGCTGCAGCTGCTATTAATGCTGGTATTGCTGCAAGAAGCGGAAATATACCACCCGTTTTAGCGATGTTTTTGATGGCGCCCGCAGAAAGATTAAGTTTGACGCCTTTATTTGATTTTTTAGCGTCATTGAAGTTTTTAAACTGACGCTCGGTCAACGACAGTTTATTTGCACCGGTCATTTGTTCTCGCTTTAGCGATATTTTTTTTCCATAGTTATTTTTTGATGCTGATTGCAGCTTTTTAATCTGACCAGGAGTCAGACTCACACCAACATGATGATATGACATTATTAATATTATGAACGATCTAATTACATGTTTATTTACATATTTTCTACTGGGGCATCAATAACTCTCATTCGTCCACCAACACCTTCGAGTAACATCGATTTATCGCTGAGTATAACAGCAATTGCTCTGTAATTAGGAATATCAACAATGGTTCTATTAACACGAGCTCGAAAATGAATATCTACAACAGATTGTCTGGTTAAATCTAAATGTTCTAGTGAAAAGTAATAAATCGGATACAGCAATGTAAAATCTAGCTGCGATATTTGTAAACCAGTATCAATATTTTGATCACGACCCATGAATGTCATTAATCGATGATATGCACGTGCTACATGATTTTGATCAAAATTCAGTAATATATCCTCGGATGGTTCTTGATGTCCATTTATCCTTAATGAAACTTCAGAAACACCGAGTTTGTCAAATATCATTAAACTTTTTGTTTGATTGTTTACACGTGTATTATCCTGAAGCGCAATAAATATGTGTCGTGGTGCAGAAACACCCTGCTGAGAAGCTATTTGCCATGTGAATAGACCATTAATTGCACTCTGAACAACATCTGTGGTCATTGTTAACCATGACAACATTGATTTACCGCCTTGACTCATAAAAGATAGTAACCGGTCTTCTTCGGATATTGACGGAGTCATCACTGGCATCCACAAGGAAAGTTTTGTCAGTGTTACTTTACCTGCATCAACTGCATCAGGTCTCCATAATGCATCATTATCATCGCTTTTTCGCACAAGTACAACTGTGTGTTTGGCTCCAAAAATGACTTTTCTGATATTTCTGCAGAATCCAAATATGTGTGACAGTGGAATTGCACATGAAAACCTTCTCTCTTTCAACATTGATTTACGTGTTGTAAATCCTAAATTAAATTCTGGATCTACATTAATAATCATACTTTCTACATCCACATCGGCGGCGCCGGCGAAGTTTCTAGGTCGTCTTATATTATATTGTTTGTGCTTTGAAGAATTAGAAGTATCTTTTGAGAACATCATTGATGGACCAGCTGATCTTGAGTAATCGTCGCTATATCTTGCAAGGCCAAGTATTGTTGTAGCAACGTCGACGTCTTTCTGAACTGATTCAATATTTTTTCCGTCAATCATGTACGTAGCGCTGTCAAATAACGCCATTATACCATTATTAACAAAACCAAAACCATCATTATTATCGTATTCGGTATCATCATGTTTATAAATTTTACCTTCTACTTCAATAAATGCTTCAGCGGGTAGGAAATACGTACTTGTATCCAGAACCTGTAGTTCGATTAGTCCACGCTGATCTGGCAGTCGTGCGTCGTAAGAATAATACTGATAATCGCGCACAGACTCATCTTTGAGAACTGGTGCATCCATGTCAAACGAGGGGTCAGATACGCGCTTAAACATCTTTATTATTATCGTCTTCGTCTAACTCGAAGACCACTTCCTGCTATCAGACTAGCGGTTATATTTTTTTCCTTTTCCGACATCGGGATATCAGCTAACTCCGCTAGTTTTTGATTAGCTGCTTGATTTATTATTTTACTTACACTTGCGGGCATCACTTCAATGCTAGGTAATTTCACAGGTTGAGGTCGGGTCGGTCTGCGTATTAATCGTGATAGTCTATCTTTAATTGCTGAAAACGCTTTGCTAGCGAGATTACCAACAGCGCCTATACCCTTTTCACGAACAACATCAATAGCTTTCATTCCTAGTTGCTTTGCAATCGGTATTGCCTTTGGGGCTATCCTTCTAAACAGACCCTGAACAACATCACCTAGTCCATCTCCGTAGGTTGCTCTGTATACAGGTAATCGAGAGTTTATTACCCTGACCATGGTAGGTCCACGTTGAGTACCATGCACGATCATTGTTATTATTAACTGTTTTTATCACTAATTACATACTTAATCACTATAATAATCATCGGCGATTTCATTAATAAGGGATCGATACACATTAATATCCATGATGCCACCACTAAATAATCGTTTACAAATATCAGCTGCTTCATTAATGATTTCTGGGGAATTATTACCAGCTCGTTTTCCTCCGATGAGGATTTCTAATCGATCGACATCAGCAAGGACATTATTGGGACAAGTAATAAGACCACTTCCTAGACCACTTCCAGTTGCTCCGGGAGCGCCTTGAAATTCTTCTTCTTCCTCTTCACTTGGTTTCGGTGGTGCTTTTCGTTGTAACTCTTGTTTTTGTTGTGGTGTTTTTGGTGATACTGGATAATAATGAATTGGTTGCTCAAATGGTTTTGGTATTTTTTGTTGTTGTTGTTCTATTATTTCTTGTCGTTCTTGTTCTCGTTGTAGTACTCGTTGTGGTGGTAATTCAAATTGTGGTGGTGGTAATTCAAATTCTTCTTTTGGTGTTTTTTGTTGTTCTCGTAATCGTTGTTTTTGCAATTGTTGTTGTTGTTCTAGTGGTAATTGTATGAAGGAAATATAACTATCTACTGCATGGATATATTTTATATATCTTGAATCACTATTTCTAGCCTGATCAGCGTCATGGTGTATGCGAAATATCCATCTGAACCAATTATCACGACTTACAGGTTTATCAGCATATTCAGGTTTCAAAAACTGTTCTCGATAATTAAAACTTTCCACAGCAACCGCAGCTAAATCTATTGGACTTTTAGCGTTTTTAATAATATCAATAGCATTTTCGGTAAATTTGTCATTTAAATTAACTCTTTCTTCTTGTTTTGGTAGACGTTCCTTTATATCACCTATTTCAGCACCTTCAGGTTGATCTTCATCCTCAGGTATTTCCTGGACTGGCATCGCAGCAGCTATTTCGGCTGGAAGTTCACGTAAAATTTCTTTTGTCTTTTTTGTTCTTCTTGCTATTTTTCCAGTTGCTTCAGCGGTTTTCTCCAACACAGGTAGAATACCTTTAGTGGTCTCAGTGATAGGTTTAAATAATTGTTTTGTATTCTCTTCAAATTCAACTTGAGATTCCTGACGCGATTGTAGTTGTTGCTTAACAGAATCACGAACAGGTAGATATTTTTTAATTGCCTCTAGTCGCTCTCGAGCTAATTTAGCTGAGTGTGGTTCTCCAATACTCATTATTGATAATATCTATAATGGCTGTTTAATTTATAGCAGCAGAGAGGGTGAATGACATACGCGTAGTGACCAGATTGTGAAAAAATCTGGTCAATTATAGAAGTTTTCATTATTAAGGCAAAAACTTCTTTTTTCAGCCTTCGTAGGAACCCTTAATTTTCAAAAATAAGGTCTCTACAAAGTTGTAGGGTTCACCCTCTCTGCTGCTTAGGGATACCGTAGCACCACGTAGACCTCTATGTTAAATTTGGGGGGTTGTACCGTAGCCCCAAAATTTATAGCCCCACGTAGACTTCTATATTAAATATAAGGGGTTGTGCCGTAGCCCCAAGATTGGGACTGTATAGTGACAAGAGGAATGGAACAGGTGAGATGACGTCACGGTACTGGAGATTGGTAACAATGTTGCAAGTGGCTGACCTGAATACGCGTGGCTATCACTCTAGGTAGAGACAAATACAATAGAGACAGAGACAGACATATACTAATACAAGCCCGAGATTTATATATAAAGCATTACCTAGACCTGAAATTATGTTGGCTGTGTTCATAAATATGCATAATTATAATGATGCTATAAATAGCTATAATCAAGGAAAAGACTAACGCCAAACTGGATGTGACTAAAAGTAACGCTAAAATTACGAAATTGTCCCAGAATTTAACGGAGACTAAACATGTCCCTGAACATTAAGTTATATTTGTTTAGTCTAAAAGTAGTACTAAGATTACCAAAATGTCCCAAATTCTAGTGGAGACTGAGAAAAACTCCGGAAGATTGTATTCAGATTGCCGTGACTTAAAATATTGCACTAAATTTCTGAAAAATTTAGCGGACTTGAATGGAAACTGATAACTAGCCAGATGTTTTGGTTGTCAGAAATGGCAAAGACAAAGTGTAGCACTAAATTCTGAAATTGCACCGGACTTTAGCGGAGACTGAAAATAATCCATAGATAAATTTAAAAAATGTTACCAAGACTTAAAGTAGTACTGAAATTATTTAAACTCATACCGACCTTCGCGGAAACTGAAAAACTGTAAATAAAAACTTAAAAGAAGCGATACTATAGCGTCTATTGGAATTAGCATTACGGGACCTTACTTTTTCTACTGTAGCGTCAAGATTTGTAGCGTCAATGGGAATTAGTACTACGGGACCCTACTTTGTACTATAGCGTCAAGATTTACGGCGTCAAATGGCACACCCTGGGACACTATAGCGTCAATGGGAATTTTGTATGGGAACAATAGGAATGGAACAGGTAGGGTGACGTCACGGTACTGGACACTTGCAACAGAGAATAATGCTTTTGTGAGTTAAACATAAATTATACAACAACTAAAAAAATTTTTAGGCAAGAAAGAGTAAATCTTTTGAGGCAATGGATTGACCCATTACACATAAATTATACAACAACTAAAAATTTTTTAGGCAAGAAAGAGTAGACATCTTTTCGAGACATATGAGTGGCCCTGAAAGGGGTCGTTTAGTTTTCTTCTACTTTCCTCCCTTCTTCTTCTCCACAAGCACCTCATCCTCTACAGTATATTTCTCATCTTTTTCTCATCCTTTCATGTATTTATAGCTACAACCTGTGGAAAACCTAAGTCTATAATTATAGTCTCAAACATTCCAGCTTCAATGACGTCACTTTACTCAACACTAGGAGAATAATGGCAACAGCCGAACACGAACGCGAATCACATTTTTCATTTAGACCTAGTATCTATTTATAGCTACAACCTGTGGAAAACCCAAATCTATATTTATAGTCTCAAACATTCCAGCTTCAATGACGTCACTTTACTCAACACTAGGGGAATAATGGCAACAGCCAAATACGAATGCGAATCACATTTTTCATTTAGACCTAGTATCTATTTATAGCTACAACCTGTGGAAAACCCAAATCTATATTTATAGTCTCAAACATTCAAGCTTCAATGACGTCACTTCACTCAACACTAGGGGAATAATGGCAACAGCCGAACACTAACGCGGGTCACATTTTTCAATTAGACCTAGCATCTATTTATAGTTACAACCTGTGGAAAACCCAAATCTATCTTAAGAGTCTCAAACTTTCCAGCATCAATAACGTCACTTTACTCAACACTAGGGGAATAATGGCAACAGCCAAATACGAACGCGAATCACATTTTTCATTAAGACCTAGTATCTATTTATAGCTACAACCTGTGGAAAACCCAAGTGTATATTTATAGTCTCAAACTTTCAAGCTTCGATGACGTCACTTTACTCAACACTAGGGGAATAATGGCAACAGCAGAACACGAACGTGAATCACATTTTTCATTTAGACCTAGTATCTATTTATAGATACAACCTGTGGAAAACCTAAGTCTATATTTATAGTCTCAAACTTTCCAGCTTCGATGACGTCACTTTACTCAAAACTAGGGGAATAATGGCAACAGTAGAACACGAACGTGAGTCACATTTTTCAATTAGACCTAGTATCTATTTATAGCTACAACCCGTGGAAAACCCAAGTCTATATATCTACTATCCACACAAACGTACGTGAATGCATTCAAGCACACACATACACACACATACACATCAGTAAAGGAGTGAGTGGTTAGTATTCATTTTGCCTCAATTAATGAAAACTCAAAATCCCTTTATTAACCCATGATGTACGTGTGTGAGTGCGTGAGTGTAGGCCATTTATCGTTCTAAAAAATCAAAACTAGGAAACACTTACTTTTTCTGTCTGGTCTATTCTGTTACAAATTTTACAATCCAATGTCACAACACAACACAACTTTAAAACTTTCATATACTTCTTCTGTCTTTTTTGTTCACTCTCTCTGTTTTCTGAATTTCTTCACTGTCATTTTCTCCTCCTCGTCTTCCTCACGTTTTTCTCACCTTCTTTTCTTCTCTTTCTTCTCTCTCTGGACATGCCGGTGTTCTTCTTTTGCCGAGGGCACCTCTTCTTCTTCCTCATGCTCCTGTTGTTTGTTAGGGCAGTCTGAAGACCAATGTCCTTTCTCTTGACAATGATAACAGGTATCCTGACTTTTGTCTCTTTTGACACTGGTCTTGCTTTTTTGACGGTCTGGACATTCAAAGGGAGTTTTATAGGGACAAACAAAGACCAACACATACACACACACAAACTCCTAACGTTATGCATTAGCTTAGAATGTAAGAGAAGAAGATGTAATTTCACAAAATAGTCTATCCTTTACACCCCAAATTATTATCCATCACGCCACTATGCTATCCAACATATCGTACTCACTATCCAAAATGTCTTGTACTCGCTTAGAATGTAAGAGAAGGAGATGAAAGCTCACAAAATATCTATCCCAAACACCCCCAAAATACTATCCATTATACCCACTATACCATCCATTATATCATTCTCACTATCCAAACGCCCTGTATTAGCTTAAAATGTAAGAGAAGGAGATAAAATCTCACAAAATAGGCTATCTCTTACACTACCAAAAATACTATGTGTTAAAAAGCTAGAATCTATTTATAGTCACCACTGATACGAAGTTCCTTTTTTGGAAAAACCTAGTATTTATTTTTAGCTACAACTTGTGGTAAATTCCTAAGGAAAACCCCACTATCTATTTATAATCTTTTCTTGTAGGAAAGTCCTATGAACTAACCTAGTATCTATTTATAGCTACAATCTGTGGAAAACCCAAGTCTATATTTATAGTCTCAAACTTCCCAGCTTCAATGGCGTCACTTTACTCAACACTAGGGAAATAATGGCAACAGCCGAACACAAACGCGAATCATATTTTTCATTTAGATTTTCCATGCGCCAAATTTTATAGCGCATGCGCATGACGTCACAAACATGACGTCATTCGTGTTCATGTTCGCGCTTCCCGTCAACATCATTGTCATTCATCAAAGTGTAACAACCACATTACTATAAATAGCACCAGCTTTAATGCAGTTATTAAACCTAACTGCTCTCAACACATCAGCCATTAGCTATCAGCCGTAATAAAATCAGTAACTACAATTTTATCAGCCACTGTCTTATACAGCTAATGGCTGCTGGCTTCTACCATAATACTTATATAGAACTAACTTATATACATGTAGGCCATATATACATACCTACCCTTACAAACAAATGCCATGTGTTTGCTTAGAATGTAAGAGAAGGAGATGAAAGCTCACAAAATATCTATCCCTTACGCCACAAAAATACTATCCATTACACTCACTATACCATCCATTATATCATACTCACTATTCAAACACCCAATGTTATCTTAAAATTTAAGAGAAGGAGATAAAATCTCACAAAATAGACTATCTCTTACACTACCAAAAATTCGTGTTTGCTTCAGTCCTTCGCTCCATGTTAATGTCTAACAGCCATTTGGCATCACGTGGCATGTTTGTGTATATGTGTTTGGGGGTTGGGGACAACCCCCAAACACATATACACAAACAGCCACGTGAACTGGGGCTGTTTCTTCCATTTACATGTCGCTCAGTCCTTACACTTCTCACGAATGACATTGATGTTGACGTTTTTAGATCTTCTTCTCGAACCGAACACGAACGCGAATCACATTTTTTCATTTAGATTTTCCATGCGCCAAATTTTATAGCGCATGCACATGACGTCACAAATATGAAGTCATTCGTGTTCGTGCTTCCCGTCAACACCAATGTCCTTCGTTCAAAGTGTTACACACTCAATACTATAAATAGCACCCTCTTGAATACACTCATTAAACCTAACTGCTCTCTATACACAAGCCATCAGCCAATCAGCAGTACTAAAAACAGCAACTATAAAAAATCGGCCACTGTTTCGTACAGAGGGCAGACAAACACACAAACACACACTTTTTTGTTAAGGGAAAGAAACAAACACACGATCGTTCTATGCTGTTTGTACTTTGGGCATTTTTGCATCAGCCATCAGTGGCTGCTTTTGTTTTGTTTTTCTTTTTATTATATTATGTGGAATCACGAATGTTTCGTTATTGTTTATGTTTTGATTTTAGTTTTTATGTATATGTATATTTATCTATATGTATTGTCATGCGTGGTATGTAGAAGGTATTTATAGTTTATTTAAATTATTTTTTGGTTTTATGCATTTTTTTGTTTTTGTTTTTTTTTTTTGTATAGAGTTTTATAGATTAAGTTGTTTAAGTAATGGAGATAAAGTTTATTTATAGTATATTTTAATTATATAAATAAATGTTTTGTCTTATTGTTTTTTAAAGAGTAGTATTATTATAAGTTTTTTAAAGGGAGATAAGTAGTGTTAAGTAATGGGAGATAATAGGTATTGATTATAATGTATAGTAATGTTGATAGTCTAGTGTCTTTTTGCATGTTAATTTGGTTAGTTTATTTTATTATAAAATTAAAGTAGATATTATGATTCTACAATTCAGCATTTGTATTTTCTTATGTTGATGTAATTTGTTTTTATATATGCAGAATGTAGAATGTAGAATTCGAAGAAAAGTATTTAGATTTTGTAATGTTTATTTACATGTTCGCCGGAAAGTTCCGAGGAGTTAAGTTATGATAAGGAAGGTCCAGAAGACAATTGTGTTTATCACAATTGGAAAGAAAGAAAAAGGAAAAGAAAAAATGTATGTGTTAAATAAAGGGAGAAAGTAAAGTATTGATTATATTTTAAGTAATGTTGATTTTATTGTAGGGTATTTTTGTATGTAAGTAAGTTAATTTATTTTAGTAAAATTAAAGTAAAAATATGATTCTACAATTCGGCATATCTATTTTATTATGTTAATATAATGTAATTTGTATATGCCGAATATAGAATGTAGAATGATAAAAAAGTATTTAGATTTTGTAATGTTTATCTGTAATTTGCCGGAAGGTTCCTGGTTGTTAAAGTTATAGATAGGAAATTCCGGAAGACAATTGTGTTTATCACAATTGGAAATATTTAAAAAGATATTTTATATAATTTAAGTATTTACGGGAGATAATAGAGTATTGATTATATTATAACGTAATTAGTTTTATTGGTTTATAAAGAGCAATGTTATTATAAGTTGTTTAATAGGAGATAAGTAGTGTTAAGCAAAGGGAGATATTTTTTTTTAATTTAATGTAATGTTATTTTTTTAATGTATTTTTGTATGTGAGTAAGTTAATGTATTTGAGTGATAAATTAAAGTAGAAAATTATGATTCGTGTTCGTGATTTGTATTTAATGATATAGTTTCTAGTGATTATAAAACACGAGCACGAATGACGGAAAAGTATTTATATTTTGTAATGTTTATTTATAATTAGCCGGAAAGTTACGATGAGTTACGTTAAGTGACGAAGAGGAAAGGCCGGAAGACAATTGTGTTTATCACAATTAGAAATAAAGAAAAAGGAAAAGAAAAAATGTATATGTTATATATTGAGGGGAGATAATTAGTTTTAAATAACTATAAGTATTTATATATATTTATATAGTTTTAATTTTAATTTATTATATTAAATATAAGTAAAGGGAAATAATCATTTTAAATTAATCTATGCATTTGGTCGCTCGATTCAGTTAAAGCTAGGAGTCTGTCATTGATTTATAGAATTATATTTAAATGATTATTTATTTTTTTTTTATTTTTTTTATTTTTTTTAATAGAAAGTATTAAAGGGAGATAAGTAATGTTAAGAAGGGGAGATAATGTAGTATTGATTGTATTTGAAAGTAATGTTTTTTTATGTAAGTAAGTTAATTTGTTTGAGTGGTAAAATTAAGGTAGAAAAAATATGATTCTACAATTCGGCATTTATATTTCATTATGTTAATATAATGCAATTTGTATATGCCGAATGTAGAATGTATAATGAGAAAAAAGTATTTAGATTTTTGGGGTGTTTGAAAAGTGGTTGGAAGTCTAGTATGGGTTAAGTTAAGAAGAGGAAAGGGTTGAAGACAATTTTTATTGGTGTGGTTACTCTCAGATTGACATCATTTGAGTAACCCCCTTGTGACAAAAGTTAAAGTATTTTATATGTTCATGTTTTTTTTTCCATATGTGTGTATTTCTTGTATTAATTTTATTAAATTTAGTTTTTATTAAATTTTGAGTAAGGGTTTGTACCATTCAAATCTTTTATTTCTTCTAATATATCAAATTTCTGGAGTTGTTATTTAATTAATAATCATAGTTTCCTATAAGTCTAAAGTTTAATAAATAAAAGCTAAATTAAATCAATTCATATTTGATTTCTATCAAGTATAGTTTTATAGTTTTAATAAACAGATATCTATTATACTGTTTCTGCTTTGCGCATAGGTTGTTTGAGATCTTACTTAGGCACGAGCAGCATTCACACTACGCTTTCGCGATCACGTGAACACTAGCTCAGGTGCCACGAGTTTCTTCTCTAATACATGAATGACAATTTTGATCGTACATATAATATTAAGTGGCTACAGTTAGGTTACTAATATTATAATAATTTAATAATAATTTATTAAAGCAATGCATGAATAGTTGTTTAGTTTAGTCAATATAATCGTAATCAGTAAATTTTGAAAATTTAGCTATACTATTTGTTGGTAAAGTTAAGTTAATAATATAAAACTGTTTAATAAGTGTTCTTCGCATTCGTTTAAGTTGTTTAAACATTTCTTACGTAATATGAATCATAAGTCCGTTTTCCATTGCGTTAAGTCATCTTTTAATCCATACAGTATGGCGAGGGTCCTTTCTCCCTGATCACAGGAAGGAGTCTCAATATCGCAATTTTGCCAATCAGTCTTTTCTCCCTGCTCAACAGGAAGGAGTCTCATCATCGCATATTGTATTCAATTAATTTTGTATTTCATGAATTTCTTTAAATATTCTTGTTCCATGGCCTTAATTCAAAGTCCGTTTCGTTTCCGTTCGTTTGATTCTGTAATTCTTCCTCCGTTTATGTGACATTTTGGAACTATGGGGCTCAATATTTATGTTGATCACAATTGGAAATAAAGATAAAGGAAAAAGGAAAAAAAAAGTGTTAAAGTGTTAGTTTTTAAAGGGAGAGTAGTAGTGATAAATATGGGGAGATAATGAACTATTGATTATATTTTAAGTAATATATATTTTAATTATTTTATTATAGTGAGTTTATATAGAGAGAAATAACCATTTTGAATTTATCAATGTATTTGGCCGCTCGATTCAATTAATGCTCGGAGTCTCTCATTGATATATACAATGATATTCAAATGGTTATTTTTAGAAAGTATTAAAGGGAGATAAGTAACGTTAAAAGGGGAGATAATAGAATATTGATTTTAGTATAGAGTATTTTTGTATGTAAGTAAGTTAATTTATTTTAGTGATAAATTAAAGTAGATAATTATGATTCGCGTTCGTGATTTGTATTATATGATATAGTATATAATTTATGTGGGATGACGAATAACGAATGAGAAAATGTATTTAAATTTTGGGTACCAGTTGCTGTGTAACAGCAAAAGAAATGTAGTGAATATAGTTACACGCGGACGTACGAAACAGCAGCGATGAATTATTTATTTGAAAAACGAATGTTGTACATTCGTGATTGCATTTTAAAGTGGAGCTGCTGGTTTCAGTACCGTGGCGTGTAAGTGAAAGTATATTTGGGTATGTTTTGTCTTTTAGTTGGGGAAAGTAATATATGGGTGAGACTAATGTATTTTTTGTGTAGTATTTTTAGTATTGAGTATTAGTATTATTATAGTGTGTATAACACGAATTGACGAATGAGAAAAAGTATTTAGATTTTGGGTGTTGGTTAAAATGAGCGGAAGGTTCCGAAGAGTGACGATAATTAACGATGAGGAAGGACCGGAAGACAGTTGTGTTTCTCACAATTGGAAAGAAAAAAAATATCAGTTAAGTAATGAGTGTAATAAGTTATATGATAATGATAGAGTAATCCGAAGGATTATTTTATAAGTAGTTGAATATGTGCATGGTTAATTTTTGTGGTTAGATTAATGTAGTATGTTTAATGATGTAATATTGAACGTATTTGTTTTATATAAAGTATGTTAGTTATTAGTAGGGTATTAGGAGATAAGGAATTAAATTGATGTAGAACACGAATGGTTCATGATTCTGTGTATTTAAGTAATTTGGTATAAGCCATCAGCCTACGAAACAGTGGCTGATTTTTTATAGTTGCTGTTTTTAGTACTGTTGATTGGCTGATGGCTTGTGTATAGAGAGTTATAATATCCACAAACACGTATACGAATGATTCGTGTTTGTATATAGAAATGACACAGGTGGCATGACGTCACAGTCCTTGCTACATTGTTGCAACTGTCCAGTACCGTGATGTCACCCTACCTGTTCCATTCCTCTTGTCGCTATACAAAATTCCCATTGAGGCTATACTATCCCAGGGTGTGCTAGTCGGTATACAAAATTCCCATTGACGCTATACAGTGCCAGGGTGTGCTAGTCGCTATACAAAATTCACATTGTCCGTAGACAGACCCAGGGTGATTTTTTTTGTCCGTATAAATCTTGTCCGTAAACGTGCCCAGGAGGTCTGTAATGTATTTTCCCATTGTCCGTAAACGTTCCCAGGGTGATTTTTTGTCCGTATAAATCGTGTCCGTAAACGTGCAGGGTGTGTGTGTGTGTGTGTGTGTGTGTGTGTGTGTGTGTGTGTCTGTAATGCTAATTCCCATTGTCCGTAAACAGCCCCACATTACTACTGACCTGGAATGAATAATGTACTACTGTGATGATGTTCCAGCTGAGAAGGTCTTGGTCCTTCGACAAGAGTGAGGTGTATATAAATGAAATAACAGAATTAACTTTGATTTACTCAGCTTATATGGTCAGAATTGAGCTAATGTCCCTTAAAACGTATAATAATAAATAAATAAATAAATAAATAAATAAATAAATATGTTAGATATTTAACTGATGCAAATCTTTCATATGGCTTTCTCCAGAAAAAGGGTGAACACAAATATATATGCGTTGTTGCTCTTGTCGCTTCTTTTCACCCTCTTTGCGCCCCTTTTCGCCTCTTTTCAGTCTGTAGATATGGCAGATTTAGATTCGGTCAGTGTTTTAGCAAGTGTAAAATCATTGGCGTAATAACAATTGATTTAGTTTCCTCATGCGGGCATTGGGATTAAAGTACCTTTGTATAATGTCAAGCATATAGCCAGCAAACTGTATTATCCTTCAAATAGTATGTGTATAGAAAAAAAATATTGATACATGCACGATTTAGTCGTATGTATCAAAAAAATTCCTATTATTACACTCTGTACCGCGTGTATAGCGATTCGAGATCGATATGGCAACAATCAGCACAAGTTTGAACGAAGCACTACAATAAAAAGTATGATTCTAATATATGGAGTTAAAATATAAAAGATATTTCTAAGCATGCGTGGACGTAATCAGAGCCAGAGTTTCCTCTGACCCTTCCCACCCAGTTTTTTTACATTTGAACATTTATCTTGTGGTGTAGAAGTGATACTCGATTTCGAGTAGGGTCATTATTATACAGAATAAGACAGCATTGAATGTAAAAATGTAGCGAGTTACACTTTAGTACTATAGGCGCCTGGAAATAGGGACTTGTACAGTTGCGTGTACAAGTTCACACTGTCGCATATATAGTACCCGCTGGAACCCGACGACATCCGTTTGTAAATGTTGACATCCGTAAGATAGAGCACCCCCCCACCCCCCGCCCCATCCCCCCACGCCACACGCACCTAACGCCTCTCGTTATCTATATCCGTGACAGGAATGTGCTTAAAAGCACATGCAATATCACAGCGGTTCACACGGAAACTCAATTTTGTTTTGTTGCTCGGAAATCGTTAACACCGTCGTGTTTATAATAACGTGATTTTCAATATATATCATTGGTCGAAAAATGAGAGATCTTTTAAAACACTGAGATATATGCCTGTATTCTGTATAAATGGTAAGCAATTATGATTTGCATGGCTTTCAACTTGATGCTTAATGGAATACATCACCCACAGGACAGATTATATGTTTGTCATAGAGGCAATTAAAGTGTAAAGGAGGTTGGAGATGAACATCTCCAAACTATATCAGAACTCTCTGAACGAGCTATCTGCAACCAGAACACTAATTACTTTGACAGTAACCTAAAATCATACTCTTACTTTCTGAAAGGGTTTCAGCTGTCAAGCTATACTAATTTGATTACTAAAAGACATGCAATTAGCCCTTGACACAAACAAGTATGCAGCAGCATAACCTGATGGTATTTAACTCTTTACCCCACAACTCCACACACTGGTATTGTATGCACTTTCAGATTCATAAATAAACTATGGCATATTGCCTCTCAAACCAGAGTGTTTGTGTCAAAATAGGAAATTCAACTAGTTCGTGGGCAAATATCTATCAAGGGATACCACAGAGATTAATTCTTGTACCCATACCTTTAATATTTTTATTAATGACAATTTTCATAAATGAGTCTGATCTATATAACATTGCAGATGAGAACATGCTCTCACCTATACTCACCATGACTTTATTAATATGAAATCTTTGGAAACAGAGTGCACAGTTTTGAATACATGGTTTACAGACAAGGAAATGGAAGCTAACCATGATAAGTTCCAAGCTGTTGCACTTGCACAAACAGCTTGAGACTTTATCCTCCAATGAGGATAATATTTCTTGTGAAGACTCAGTAAAACAACTAGGAGTCAGTTTGGACTTAATACTAATCTTAAATCAGCAACCCTGAATTTGTCAGAAAGCACCTGTTAAACAATTAAATGTGCTCAGATAAACTTGGAAATATCCTCACAAGTGAAGGACAACTGGCTGTGTACCACTCCTTCATCATGGCAAAGTTGAACTGCTTTCCACTAACCTGGAATTTCAGCAGTGTTACTAATATGAACAAACATGAAAAACTCATGAAAGAGTGCTCTGAGATTTAACTTTAATAATTTAGCAAAACTTTACTTTAAACTATTTGATGTTGCAGAGTTATCAACCCTCCACATCAGAAGGATGAAGACCATGGCAATTGAAGTATTCAAAATTTTAAACAAGAACTCTTCATTAACATAAATGATCTGCTAGTTTAGAAAAAAATCTTTTGTACTCTTAGGTACATAAACTTTAGGTATTCCCAATGTAAGAACATCCAGGTGTGTGCTACAGTTATTTAGGTATGCAGCTGCTTCACTCTGGAATTCTCTCTGTTATCTGTTTTTGAACAGCCTCAGATTTTAACAGTTTCAAATTCCTCTTGAAGACCTGGTCTGGGAGCATATTGTGTCTTTGCTCCATATGTAGATGATGAAAGAAATTGCTGCTGTTAAAAATTAATTGGCTGCATGTTTATTGTGTTAGTTCCATTTTTATATTTGCTATAGCTTTAAATTGACCTAAATGTTGGTGGTTTTGCATCAGATTGGCTAACTCTGGAAGCCATATTTATGATCCGAGTTTAATCAAACTTAGAATGTTTGCTTACATCATTAAAATCTCTGATAAATTTGATAATGAATGTCATCCATGCATATTATGTGATATGGGGTGAGCTTTATACCACTTACGAGGCAGTATTTCTGATCAGTTTTGATCAAACTTGGAATACATGCATTAAGATCTTTTGTAACTTGATATTGAATGAGATGCACTCATATTAATGAGTTGATTTTTAATCTGATTGGCTGAGCTTGTTGCCCTTCTGGATCCTATATTTCTGATCCAGTTTTGATCAAATATTTGGTACAAAATTTTATCATAAAAGTCTTGGATGGACTCAGTAATGAGTGAGAGTGACACATATTATTGAGATAATCTAGTATTTAATTGGCTGAGCTTGTTACACTCTGGAAGCTGTATTTCTGATCTGATTTTGATTAAATTTGAAATATATGCTTATCTCATCAAGATCTCAGAGAGTTAAATAATGAATATTGTTGTTATAGGGTTTAACGCCATCTTTCAGCACAAGATAGGCTATACATGGCGGCCAGTATAAATAGAGGACAGATTCTGATCTGATTTGGATAAAACTTGGAATATATACTTACTTATACGATCAAGATCTTGGATGGGTTTGATAATGAGTGAGATCCACTCATATTAACAACTTGAACTTAAATGTGATTGGCTGTGAACTTCTATAGTGCAGTATATTAGTGTCAATAATATTTAAAACTGAGAGATACAAATTTTGTTAATTATCATTTGTGAGCTTCTCTAGCACCAATAAAAGTTATAACATTCTTACTGTTAAGCTACTAAATAAAAAATTAATATATATGATACTGCAGCTTTAAAAGGTACATCCTACACATTGTCATAAAATAAATAGTACATGCTGCAGTTGGTAGGCCAGAAAAAGTAAGTTTATTCTGCATCACTTGAGTCATAACTTGCAGCATCCTCTGCAGTGTCGGAATTTTCAAAACCACCAAAACTTTCATCATGCTCTCTTGAAAAGCATCCATAACCTCGGCTAGGCATGCTACATGGATGGTTGTGATGCTGCATTTGATTCACTGTTGTAGTTGGATTCAGAGCTATACATGTCGACACAGTCACATGGATCAAGGTATGGAAATTAATTATTAATCGGCCCAGTTTGGTTGAAACAGCTCTGCTGCAGTATGTCCTTTTATCAAGCAGAGCGCATGGATAGAACATTTGACAGTTTAGGGTTTCAGTGGTAAACAGAAAGAATGATTCAACATATCTTACTATTTTATACTGTGTCTGTAATGAAAACAATCCAACATAGGGTTTGGTCATCTATTAATCTTTGCGAAAATCTGCAGGTTATGTACATCCATGGTATTCTAATATATTTTTTACACATAACAGAAAAATGGGGGGTAATCCAGGAGAGCATGTTATACTTGGACACATGCTATATTTACTAATTTACAGTACTACAAGGTGTGTTCTTTGGATACCCATTTATGGGATTTGGGCCAGTTTCTGCAAAATTACACCCCAAAAATCATTTGAATGCATGAAAATCGAGCATTATATTTTCAAGCTCTACCATTATTTCTTCATTCAGTCCCTTGTATATTCAGAAATTCACCCCTTTACTTCAAAGGTCCCCCTCCCATTTCAGTTCAAAATAAACCCTTCTATGGCTGCAATTATCCACCTTGCTTTTTCATATAAAGCATCATGGATATTGTGATACTGTATCTTTACCTGTCTGTCCATCCTTCCTTTGTGACTTTTCCTAAATTGCTGGGTGGTATGTCTGTCTCATTGTATAGACTTTTTCAGCACATCAACACAATACTGGATATGTGGTTAAGATTAAAAGGTAAATTCCAAAAATATAAAGATATAATAATGTAGAAAAACATTAGGAAGATAAACCCTTCAAAACAAAAATGTAAACATGAAGTACAACAAGATAAAAGGTGAAGGAAATTCATGAAACTTGATACTGTAGGTATTTTGCCCTTGCGATGACCATGTGAGAGATGTGTGTCATCATTCACTCCTGTCACTGGGATCCATGAGAATGGGTCAGAGATTGATATACAGAAATTTAAATTACAGTGACAGTTTCAAATATTTTTTGGCCAAACTTCATATATGTGATGGTGTTTGCATTTATCCTCAAAATTTTCATTTTTAATTTTATCAGCAGAGATGGTGGTTTGGAAAATGCATTTAAAAGCTTGAGGATCATTTGCAAAAGTGAGCTACCACAGATGCTTAGTTCTTCTTCCTCTTGCTGTTTTTGTTTCTGTTGTTGCTGTTATTGAGATATTACTAATACATTCTTATGCAACTATTTATTATTGCTTCTTTTTAGTGCAAGTGCAGCTTCTGCTACAACTACTACTACTACTACTACTACTACTACTGACCACTGGTGGCCTAATTTGGCAGTGAGCATTAAGAGGTTAGTGTTAGGACTGGTCGGCCTGTTTTCAGGTTAATGTGACTTGGTGGGACATGATGCTACATATCTGTAGCCTGATGCCTCAGTGCTAGACATCACTATAAACTGCCACACTGCAGACACCATAGTGATATGACTCAGATTGTTAAAGCTTTGTTAAAAATCCAAAAACACAGACATACTACTACTACTATGCCTAAAAATCCTACTACTGATGTTAACAACTTATACTACTGCTTCTGCTGCTATAACCAGCTCTTAATTATTGTAGAGCAACAACTAGTACTAACACTACTACTACTACTACTAGTTGAGGTTTGCATGAGAAGTTTCCAAGTAGTTGCCCAGTTTTGCCCCGAAAAATAGTGACGTGTCTAGTGTAACAGACAGAAGCTGCATAGTGCATATATAATTTTTTGTTTCTGATATGGCTTATAATCGACTCTAGTGAGTGCCCAATATTAACTAGTACCACCTATATTTGCTTATAAGTTGGGTCAAGATGTAAAAAAATATAGACCTTGATTTACCAGATCTACAGGATGCTCCTAACAAAACTGCTTAGACCCAGCTCTGCAAGAGCATTATGTGCTGATAGATCTATTTCTGTTAAGTTTAAATTTTGGTATCAATTTGTAAGCCAGTACAGTCTATTTATTTTATAATAATAATAATAACAAGAACAATAATAATGAAGAATAATATATTATTATTATTATTATTATTATTATTATTATTGCAGTTTACAGGGCTGAAGAACCAAGATGTCACTCCAGATGTGGCACGAGTTCTGTGGACATGGGGAGAATTTCACAGCCTGGAAGGATGGTGATTTTGGTCATTGTTTTGAGCAACTTGTTGTAGTTTGTCCGACACATGCCATTTTAGCAATATTCAGCACATTTTACATTGCTGCTTCGAGACCAGATTTTCGCATGGATATATTTCCAACATCGTGGTATGTCAAAGTTCGAGTAGTGTTGGCATTCCTTCTGGGGCTGGTCACAGTAATACAGATAGTTCTGACTAAATTACTGAACAATGTATTACTGAACAATGTTAGTTATTCTGATATTGTTACTGCAGTCGTTGTGACCTTTGCTTGGTTGTTACATGCTGTCTATGTATACAAGATTCGTTTTATGCACTGGACCACCTGGAGGGGACCAGTTTCCATGGTTGTGATATTTTGCTTGCCTGTGATATCGACCATTGCTGAGCTTCATACAGTGATACTAGGTAGAATTAATAAAAGCAGTCAGATAACTAAAGAAGTGTCTGTATATGTCACAGCATTCCTGCAGATCTTGTACTGTTTTTCACTTCTACCAAAAGGTGACAAATTGTACCTGGAAGATATTACAGATGGTTGTATAAATAGGGACTCTTTGGAAGAATCTGAAACATCAAGATTGACTCGTTTTCTCGGCAGTAGATATGGAAATATTTCTCAGGAATCTTCACCACAAAATTATGTTGCTGAGACAAATTCAAATTTTCTTTCAAAGTTGACATTCCATTGGGTTCAACCATTGATGGTGAAAGGTGCAAAATTGAAGATTAAGAATGTAGTTGACATATTCCTTCTTCCAGACAGGCTAAACACAAGATTCTTGTATGAGAAATTTACTTCTATTTTAACATCAAATTCCAAAACAGGTCAACAAAAAATTGATTCCTCAATTAATGGAGAAATCCACAGTGACTCATCCGAAAGAGTACCTGATGTAGAATTTTCAAATGAGAATCAACACAGTAATGTAACTTTGTTATCTGCTTTGCATAAAACATTTGGACTGGAGTATTATTCCATAGGACTTTTAAAGCTCCTTGCAGATTCTTTTGGATTCGCTGGGCCAATTCTTCTTAACCTGATTGTATCATATATAGAAAACAAAAACGAGCCCGAAACAAATGGATATATTTATGCCAGTGGATTGTTAATAGTGACATTATTGGGATCAATATGTTCCAGTCAGTTTGATTATCTTTGCTCAGTGGTTGGATTGAAAATAAGGACTGCAATTATTACAACAATATATCGTAAGTCTCTCTCAGTTAGTAGTGTGTCTGTCAATAAATTCAGCACAGGTCAGATAATAAATTTTATGAGCACTGATTCAGACAGGATTGTGAACTTTTGCCCAAGTTTTCATAATGTCTGGAGCCTTCCATTTCAGATTGCTGTTTCTCTTTTTCTTCTTCAACAGCAAGTGGGGCTGGCTTTCCTTGCAGGTCTGGGGTTTGCTATCCTGCTGATTCCCATAAACCGTTGGCTTGCCATCAAAATAGGAAAGCTTAGCAATGATATGATGGAACAGAAGGATGGCAGGGTCAAGGTAACTAAGCAGTCTAGTTGCATATTCTCCAAACTTTATAAGTACAAGACTTGAACCCCAAATTTGAAAATGTTAGCATCAAGTTGGTCAGTATACTTGAAATTAAGGATGCATAGAGAGGAAACAAAGTCTTTTTAATAGCTAGAATACCGTATTTTGATGTAATTTTTGGTTCCATTTAATTTTTTATGTACCATCTAGCTATAAAAATAATTAATTAAATATAAATTTTTTTGTACATGGTATCTAGCTAGAAAAATAATTAACTAAATATATATTTTTTTGCACATGGTACTTTGTATTTTTTAATAGATCCTTTACATTGTCACACATAAGAGTTCTACTTACAAGATTTACATTTGCAAAAAGATGGAAAACATTGCCACTTATTTTCAAAAATTAATGAGATATTAAAATCTTGATCATATACCATTAAGGTGACGTTTTAAAAAAAAAAATTATTAATTTTTAACCTTGTACTTTGTTATGTTAATATTGGAAAGATTCCTGTTTTAAAAGGCTTTGAAATATGCTGAGGTATGATTTAGATACATCCAGTGACCAAAGTATTCTTTGGCTAAGTATGTTTTATAAATAGTGATTAACTTTGGGTGAGTTCTTAAGCGAGGCATTGATTAATAAAACAGGAGTCTTAAGAAATAAAGAATCACAATTTATAATCATGCAGAAAGGTCACTGATCATTTTAGGGCAGTTCTGTTAAAACATACAATGGACCCAGGGAAGGCACTTTTAAAGTGGGATACTCACCCTTAGATGCAATTTAGAATTTTCTTATCATTTTAATATGAACTCTGTGAAATTAAAGTACCCTGGCATATATTTTTTAAAACTGCCTTCCCTGGGTACCATGTATGTATAAATGGAACAGCCCTTATTATTTTATTAATTTTTTTACCACATATTTTGATGATTTTTACTTGAATCAAGAAGAACTTTCACATTTCAGATGGCTTTGAAAATATTCATATGTACGATATAGATATGCCAAACTTCCAGTGAATTTTTTCTGAGTATATGTTTGATATAATTCCAAATGAAAAACATAACTTTCTGTTGCCTCAATTAAAACTTACCCATACTATTTGTTAACTTCCTGTAAATTTGTAATTGAGGTACTGAATAATGAGACAGGAGATTAAGAATCAAAGAATCACCATCTATAATCATGCAGAAAGGTCACTGATCATTCATTATTTCATTACATTTTTAACCATGTAGTTTGATGGTTTTTTTTATTTGAATCAAGAAGAGAAGTTTGCATTTCAAACAGCTTTGAAAAAATACTGAAGTATGATATAGATACACCAAACTACGAATGCATTGTTTGCTGAGTATATGTTTCTTATAATCCCAAATGAAAAACATAACTATTTGTTGCCTCAGTTAAAACTGACCCAACCTAATAGTTAACTTCACATATCACACCAAATAAGGAATCAGGAGATCAAGAAATAAAGAATTAACCATTTATAATCATGCAGAAAGACCTTTAATCATCTCTTGTTGAAAGGGTAAGTCTTCTATTAAACTGAAAATCTCCTCTGATTCGTCAATCCATCCTTATTTGTCATCATTATTGGTGAGAAAATATGATTGATGCATAAAAAGTCTCTTATTGTCCTTATAATGTCTACTGCTGTTCATTAACAACTGGACAATGGCCTTTACAGTACATATCCTTAAATAATATCGTTAATGAGTGCTCTTTATTAAGTTGGTCACTGAAATAAAAAAACCACATGCATTTTAAAATGAGTTCGGAAGCCAGTTGATATTTTCTTATGCAACAAAACTTATATCTCAGTATTAAAGTGAAGACCACAGACCATTGGTTAATTAGTTTTATTGTTTCATTATGGTAATATAAAAATAAAACAAAAATCTTGTCATTTTCTGTCATAAATTTGAAAGTCACTGACTCGGTGAAATCAATTCTGATATATACGAACTTTTAAGAGCTTGTACTGTTTTGACTTTGATATAATTAACATTTTTTAGAATCTATTCTTTGATATACTCCTCTGTTGTTATCTTTATTGGTGAGTACAAATAACAAGTGATGCATATAGTTACATGTCCTTATATCTACCATTCTGACAGTGGCCTTTATAGCACATTGACAGATTTCCCTAGGGATAACCTCATTTCCCTATTGGTAGCCTCACTAATTTGATCTCTTCTGTTGAGTCTTCTGCCATCAGTCTGGTGTCAACTGGAATAACCTGGCCAAAGCAATATGTATATTTAATTAGCATGTAAATAACACTGTATAACCATGTGGTTCTTGTGACAATGGATATTGTAATTAGAACAAGAATGAATTGATTATTTAGAGGTGTTAATTGATAATTGCTAATGGATATAGTAATTAGAACAAGAATGAATTGTTTATTTAGAGGTGTTAATTGATAATTGATAACGGAAAAGTAGTAGTCCTAGTACATGAGGAAGATCACAATCGTTAGGTAACTGAAAATACAGATTGCAATCACCAAGTAACCTCGCTGTTTTTTTCTCTCTATCCAAACGTTACAGATAAAAACTGCCCTGAATATATATGATCTTGCACACTGACACAATGTTGTTTCATCTCTTTTCTCTCTTTCACACACTCAGATGCATCAACGAAAAACAAGTAGTCTTTTTGAGTTCTTTTAATAATGACATTACTTTTGCTATAAGACTATGAGCTGCGCTTCATTTCTTTATAATGTGAGTTCATATTGTTGAGTATAATTTACCAATAAGTAATACCCATAAATAATACATGTACTAACCATTTTAATCATTTTGCCAACTTAACACATCATAACAAAGAAATATGCTTTAAATGCAGATGATCATGCACACTGAGACATTATTGTTTCAGCC
>JAECUM010015741.1:0-27425 GCA_016617855.1 Megalonaias nervosa | reverse complement strand
CGACCCACGAGAAGCTACTGGCAGGCTTTCTCACATACCCACGTTAGCCGAGCCTGGACTCGAACTCACACAGACAGAGGTGAGATGGCAGTGATCCGTAACGATCAGCGCTTTAGACCACTCAGCCACTCGGGGCCCCTGTTTTCTTTGTAATATGCACATTTTTGGTTCCATCGGTCTGGATGCTTTTTTTGCAATATGTACATTTTTGGTTCCATCGGTTTGGATGCTTTCTTTGCAATAGGTACATTTTTGGTTCCATCGGTCTGGATGCTTTCTTTGCAATATGTACATTTTTGGTTCCATCGGTCTGGATGCTTTCTTTGCAATATGTACATTTTTGGTTCCATCGCTCTGGATGCTTTCTTTGCAATATGTACATTTTGGTTCCATCGATCTGGATGTTTTCTTTGCAATATGTACATTTTTTGTTCCATCGGTCTGGATGTTTTCTTTGCAATATGTACACCATCGGTCTGGATGTTTTCTTTGTAATATGTACATTTTTGGTTCCATCAGTCTGGATGTTTTCTTTGCAATATGTACATTTTTGGTTCCATCAGTCTGGATGTTTTCTTTGTAATATGTACATTTTTGGTTCCATCAGTCTGGATGTTTTCTTTGTAATATGTACATTTTTGGTTCCATCAGTCTGGATGTTTTCTTTGTAATATGTACATTTTTGGTTCCATCAGTCTGGATGTTTTCTTTGTAATATGTACATTTTTGGTTCCATCGGTCTGGATGCTTTCTTTGCAATATGTACATTTTTGGTTCCATCAGTCTGGATGTTTTCTTTGCAATATGTACATTTTTGGTTCCATCGGTCTGGATGTTTTCTTTGCAATATGTACATTTTGGTTCCATCAGTCTGGATGTCTTTGCAATATGTACATTTTTGGTTCCATCGGTCTGGATGTTTTCTTTGCAATATGTACATTTTTGGTTCCATCGGTCTGGATGCTTTCTTTGCAATAGGTACATTTTTGGTTCCATCGGTCTGGATGTTTTCTTTGCAATATGTACATTTTTGGTTCCATCGGTCTGGATGCTTTCTTTGTAATATGTACATTTTTGGTTCCATCGGTCGTACATTTTTGGTTCCATCAGTCTGGATGTTTTCTTTGTAATATGTACATTTTTGGTTCCATCAGTCTGGATGTTTTCTTTGCAATATGTACATTTTTGGTTCCATCAGTATGGATGTTTTCTTTGTAATATGTACATTTTTGGTTCCATCAGTCTGGATGTTTTCTTTGTAATATGTACATTTTTGGTTCCATCGGTCTGGATGTTTTCTTTGTAATATGTACATTTTTGGTTCCATCAGTCTGGATGTTTCCTTTGTAATATGTACATTTTTGGTTCCATCGGTCTGGATGTTGTCTTTGCAATATGTACATTTTTGGTTCCATCGGTCTGGATGTTGTCTTTGCAATATGTACATTTTTGGTTCCATCGGTCTGGATGTTGTCTTTGCAATATGTACATTTTTGGTTCCATCGGTCTGGATGTTGTCTTTGCAATATGTACATTTTTGGTTCCATCGGTCTGGATGTTGTCTTTGCAATATGTACATTTTTGGTTCCATCGGTATGGATGTTGTCTTTGCAATATGTACATTTTTGGTTCCATCGGTATGGATGTTGTCTTTGCAATATGTACATTTTTGGTTCCATCGGTCTGGATGTTGTCTTTGCAATATGTACAATTTTGGTTCCATCGGTCTGGATGTTGTCTTTGCAATATGTACATTTTTGGTTCCATCGGTCTGGATGTTGTCTTTGCAATATGTACATTTTTGGTTCCATCGGTCTGGATGTTGTCTTTGCAATATGTACATTTTTGGTTCCATCGGTCTGGATGTTGTCTTTGCAATATGTACATTTTTGGTTCATTTTAGATTATTTTGTAAGATCTAGCTCTAAGTTGTTAAAGATAAAGTAAAATCATTTTAAATTGCTACTCATGATATTTTGGTGATGTTACTCACTACTGGGTAGTAACTTGTGGAGAAGTTTACCCAAGGCATAATACTGAATGCAGATAAACATATTTTAAATTTTTTATTTAATTATGTATTCATGATTTTAAAATCAAGATCGTCTATTTGTGCAGGAAAATGCCATTGTTTTTGCTATGGTTAATCGATCATTCAGTGCTCATGTCCTTAAGTGTACTTGAATACCAAATGTATTTAGATGTATGGTAGTTTTTATTTTTAACTAGGTCCTAGGATGGAATTAGAAAAAAGTAAATTAATATTTAAATAATTGGAATGAGCCAGTTTAAAAGAAAACTACACAAAAAAGAAACAAAAGAAGTTTTAAAAAGTTTGGGATGCCATCATGAGTTTTCGAACCTCTTGTTTGACAGGACACAAAAAAAGAAAGACAAAATGATGGTCTTCATGTGTAAGATTTCTTTACATTTCCAGATCAGAGTTTGGTGATTTGTTTCAAAGTGCAACATGATATGTTTCCTTTGTGCCATATTATAAGGTACCTGGATTTATATATCATACATCATTGATATATCAGATTTTATATACTTTGTATATCATAAACCATTGATATTTCAGTTTTATATACTTTGTATATCATACATCATTGATATATCAGTTTCATATACTTTGGAAATCACACATTGTTGATATATCAGCTTTATATGCTTTGTATTTCATACATCTTTGATGTTATCAGTTTTATATACTTTGTATACCATACATCATTGATGTATCAATTTTTATATACTTTGTATATCATATGATATATCAGTTTTATATACTTTGTATATCATACGTTGTTGATATATCAGTTTAACATACTTTGTATATCATACATCTTTGATATATTTGTATATTTCTCTCTGAAATGTATGTAATTAAGACAGTTCATATATTCCAAAGGAATTAGCCTGTGTTATACAGCTTTAGGTACACTTAATAGGCTGTCAGTCTGCCCATTCTTGTCTGGGCCGACCATTTTGTCCATGTGCATCTCTCTCTCTCTCTCTCTCTCTCTCTCTCTCTCTCACACTGATTGCTTTTGTACCTGTAATTTGCACAATTACCTTTAGCTGTAGTAGAGTCCTTGTCTCTTTATATGGATAATGAATATGAGATATGTTAAGTCATTCTTATTAAATGTACTGGCAAATGGATTCATATGTACATGGATAATGGATTATTACGTACAGGCAAATGGATTCATATGTGCATGGAAAATAGACTCATATGTACATGGAAAATATGTAATGCACTTATAGGTATTGTCATGCATATTTGTATTAAATGTATTTTATTTGTATTTTCAGGGTAAACAATGTCATCATGACTTACATTGATGTATATTTGTATTAAATGTATTTTATTTGTATTTTCAGGGTAAACAATGTTCTCATGATTTATATAACATTCTACGCAACCTCCTGCAAAATAAACCCATTTTTACCACTGGTTTAGTTTAAACCATATATATTTGAGAAACTTTGTCAAACGCAATTACAAATGTATGATTTATGGGATTCAGTAGAAAGCACAAGTGTATTAGCACTGTCTCCCCAAAAGTAACAAGAAAGAAAATATAACATCAAAGATCTTGATGCCAGTACCAATTGTGTTACAGAAAATATGCATACCCTTACATACAAAGCATAACAATGAAAAAGAGCTAATTAATTGTGATTCAAATGGTTGTGAGTTCAGTCAATTAATTCAATCTCTTAGTCATCATAATGTAATTTTGCACAGCTAAAAATATTTGAGTGTTGTTTTCTACAGTTAACAAAGGGTTGCCAAATAATAATGTTTCAATTATAAGAGTGAAATGGAGTGTGTATAGGATTTGATCTCTAAGATTTGAATATTTGGAACAGTCTAGAGGAAAGTGTTTATCATTCTCAATTTCACCGCAGGAGCAATACTTATTACTAGATACGTGATTCATATATAAATAATAATTTAAGTTACTGCAATTTGTTCTTAGCATGCATGATCTGAGACATTCTATCACCAGTGTACTAGTAAGATGGAGTGGTTTCTTTATCTCAATTCAAGTAGGTTTTAAAATTATGTATTGAAGGGTTGTTTCTTACTTCAATGGGTAATAAGTTCCATATTCAAATCGCAGAAGGTAAAAATGAATTGTAGAACAAGGTCGTTCTACACATTGGGGGTCAAAGTTCATTTGAAGATAGAATGGAGTAGGTCTCATGTTCTATAAATAACAGTAGAATCAAGTCTTGAAGATATGTGGGAGCTAGTCTGCGATGAATTTAAATAACTGAAGCAGTTTATGCTTGTAACGGCCAGAGTTTAGACCCTCCCAGCTAGCTTCATGGTAGTGAAGTAGATGCACTTTTGGTTGCACAAATTATTTCTCTCATCACCTTAACGTTTATTTTTTCAATGAACTGGTTTGAGTTGCTTATTTCTATTAACCTCACACACACACACACACACACACACACACACACACACACACACACACACACACACACACACACACACGAGGTGTTTGAGCTTTTTTAAAAAATGTTATTCATATAACATTTCAGAAGTAACCATGCTCACTTGGCCAAAAGGAATCCAAGATAAGACCATGTCTTATTTCTAACTGCTGAGTGCTGGAATCATCTCTGATATTCTTCAGCAATAAACATTTCTTTGTGGCCATATTGATGTAAGATTGGCACCATTTTCCATTAGCACCAACTAAACATAACCATTTTTTGGAAACAACACAATGTTGCCATGACAGGATCTTCAAGAGGCCCACCATGATGTTAGTTTTGTTGGACATAAAATTGGCACCATTTCTTTTAAAGTAACTTGGCACCATAATAAGTCTTGTAGTGAATACATGTGTTCATTATGTTCTGTTTCAGAGGAGTAGTGATAACAAGATCTTAAAGACCATGACAGCCATATCAAATGTCTGATTATCACCATTTTCATGTAGGGCCAACTAAACATAATAAAAAGCCTTTTGGCGAAAATCCCATATGGATACCACCATCCATCCAGTAGGTGTAATAAGATTTTCAATATGGCTGTCATGGCCATCCATCCAGTAGGTGTAATGACAATAAGATTTTCAATATGGCTGTCATGGCCATCCATCCAGTAGCTGTAATGACAATAAGATTTTCAATATGGCTGTCATTCAATATGGCTGTCATGGCCATCCATCCAGTAGCTGTAATGACAATAAGATTTTCAATATGGCTGTCATGGCCATCCATCCAGTAGCTGTAATGACAATAAGATTTTCAATATGGCTGTCATGGCCATCCATCCAGTAGCTGTAATGACAATAAGATTTTCAATATGGCTGTCATGGCCATCCATCCAGTAGCTGTAATGACAATAAGATTTTCAATATGGCTGTCATGGCCATCCATCCAGTAGATGTAATGACAATAAGATTTTTAATATGGCTGTCATGGCGGCCATACTGATTGTCAGATCTGCCGCATTTCATTCAAGTCAGAGTTATCAACTTGTCGTCGTTTCATGAAAAGCCCATGTCAATATGACCTTCTGCTTACGAAGGGTAGCAATAATCACATTTTAAAGATGGCTGCCATGATGACCATATTGGGTGTTAGATATGCACCAATTTTATCAACTATGTCAAATGGACACCATTTGTTTTATGACCCATTAGATCATGGGTCTCAAACTCAAACCACCCTGAGGGCTGCATGAGGGGATTTTCGATGGCCCAAGGGCCGCACCACCTTTGTTATCTCTCATAACACCTTTTGACGCCAATCATTTTGTGAGCCACAGGATATGGCTTGGCAGGCCGCATGTGGCCTATGGGCCGTGTGTTTGAGACCCCTGCACTAGATTATGGGAGGATCGTGTAAAGTTTTCTGGTCAACTTTTCATCAGTTTGGTGCAGCAGCGATAACAAACATTTACTAATAGACAGACAGCAGATGACAGGAAGCAATAGCAAACATTTACTAATAGACAGACAGCAGATGACAGGAAGCAATAGCAAACATTTACTAATAGAGTGCAGATGAGAGGACATTGCACAAGCTCTTATGCTTCATGATGAGAAGAACTAATGAAAAGGGAATTGAGTTTTCCAAAATATGATAGAAAGATACATTTAAATTCAGACTATGTTTAAAAAGAAATGCAACTTGTGTATATTTTATAAGTCATTCAGAGAATTTTATCTATTTATTGAGTATCCTCTTAGTAAATGAGGTGTTACTGGTTTTGCCAATATGTATCACCTGTGAAAGGGACTATTAACCAACTACCTAAACAAGGACCAACACTATTATCCAATTACCTAAACAGGAATTAACACTATTATCCAATTACCTAAACAGGAATTAACACTTTTAACCAACTACCTAAACAAGGACCAACACTATTATCCAACTACCTAAACAAGAATTAAAGCTATTATCCAACTACCTAAACAAGAATTAACGCTATTATCCAACTACCTAAACAAGAATTAACGCTATTATCCAACTACCTAAACAAGAATTAACGCTATATCCAACTACCTAAACAAGAATTAATGCTATATCCAACTACCTAAACAAGAATTAATGCTATTATCCAACTACCTAAACAAGAATTAACGCTATTATCCAACTACCTAAACAAGAATTAACGCTATATCCAACTACCTAAACAAGAATTAACGCTATATCCAACTACCTAAACAAGAATTAATGCTATATCCAACTACCTAAACAAGAATTAATGCTATATCCAACTACCTAAACAAGAATTAATGCTATATCCAACTACCTAAACAAGAATTAATGCTATATCCAACTACCTAAACAAGAATTAATGCTATTATCCAACTACCTAAACAAGAATTAACGCTATTATCCAACTACCTAAACAAGAATTAATGCTATATCCAACTACCTAAACATGAATTAACACTTATCCAACTACCCAAACAAGAATTAACACTAGGATCCAACTGCCTAAACAAGAATTAACACTCTTATCCAACTACCTAAACAAGAATTAACACTATTATCCAACTACCCAAACAAGAATTGACACTATTATCCAATTACCTAAACAAGGACTGACACTATCACCTAAACAAAGACTGACACTATTATCCAATCACCTAAACAAGAATCAACATTTTTTCCAATCACCTAAATAATAATTAACACTATTATCCAATCACGTAAACAAGAAATCATATATCTATTGTGCAATTTAACACATTTTGTTAATGAGAAAATGGTTTACACATAATTCTGTGATTTAAACATCAAGTCCTAAAATTATACCTTGACACACATAGGATCTTCAACAGAGGAATTCTGTGATTTAAAACATCAAGTTCTAAAATTATACACTGACACACATGGGATCTTCAACAAAGGAATTCTGTGATTTAAACATCAAGTCCTAAAATTTATTGACACACATGGGATCTTCAACAAGGTCTAAAATTATTACACTGACACACATGGGATCAACAATCAAAAGAATTCTGTGATTTAAACATCAAGTCCTAAAATTAAACATTGACACACATGGGATCTTCAACAGAGGAATTCTGTGATTTAAACATCAAGTCCTAAAATTATACATTGACACACATGGGATCTTCAACAGAGGAACTTTATTATTGGAAAATCAGCATAACCAATCTGCAATGTCAAAGTGTTGCAGTATTCCCTCACTATAGTGTACCTTAACGTAGCATTATACACCATACAACATGATACACCATACAGCATGATACACCATGCAGCATGATAAACAATACACTTAAGCCATGACTTGTCCTCTAAACAAATTCAGACAATTTCTGTAATGGAAATATGAATATGTGTAATTTTGTATAAATTTCTTTATCTAAGTTACAAAGTGAAAATTTAAGAGGAAGTTACAGTATCGTAAGTTAAATCTGAAACTATCCTAAAAGTTCTATCACAAGTCCAACAGTATAGTGTTAAGAATGAATTCCAATATTGAATGTGATGATGTACCAATAGTCTTGAATGAGCTGATGTACTAACAGCCATGATGTATCACAATGATATAACCCAGAATGTCTTGGAATACAAGTTCAGACCTTAACTTAAATTTTAGTAAACATCTTGTTTACCACTTTAAATCAGGTAGACATTATATGACAAATCAGGTAGTCCAGAACTTTGCCCTCAATAAACAAAGGTCAAGCACACAATATAAATTAAATATACATAAAAATATATACACACACAACTGCATGTCATCACAATACTGGCTATATGCTGCTGACTGAAATGTAAATTCTAAGCAAGTAACGCTCAAGAAAGAACAACAGCCTCCAGAAGATAACCATGTAGTGTTTTTGTCAGTAACAAAAAGAAGTAGATTGGAAGAGTCATCTTAATGGAAGGATAATTATTCACTATGTCTTAAAGTTATGGTTTGTAGCAGCCAAAATGTCACTAACCCTATTGGGATTCTATGGTCTTAAAATAAATAATAGAAAAATTCAAGTCTATTTCCAGATAATGTTATTTTGAAGAGCACTTTGTATTTCCAGAGAAAACTCTTTTGAACTAAAGAACTTGATGACTAATTATCAAATAAACAAGATTTATATTTCAAACTAAGATGCAAAAGAAGACCCCAGATAAGGGTCAAAAGTACATTGTTCTAGAAGAATCTTAGTTAAACTTAGAACGTCCCTCACCAAGATCACAATAAAACATGAAAATCATCAGGTTGTGTAGCTATAAAAAATACAATGTCCTTTACTCAGTTTATGATAGTGATCCTCACTCAGAGAAAAAGAGTTGTTTACGAAATTGTCACTGATTTTGGACAAGGTCAACTATTAGATAAAATGTCACATTGGCCACCGCATAAAATGAAATAATAAAAAACTAAAAAACTTAACAAACATACATCGCAAATTAAATATACATAACACCCAATATAAAATTAATAACATTTATATAAATAAACTAAAATAAACTGATGGTAGTATAAACATTATATATATATATATATATATATATATATATATATATATATATATATATATATATATATATAAAACCCATATATAAACCCACATGAAACCCACATGTGAGCCCCAAACATTTGTCACAGAGCTGAATGAGAACAGCTTCATGGCTTGTGTTACAAACAATAGTGACAGACTTGCTATACCTGCATAGAAGGGTAAATTTATGACTTGATGTTATAAACAACAGTCTGAAATGCTATACCTGCATAGAAGGGTAAATTTATGACTTGATGTTACAAACAACAGTGACAGAATTGCTATACCTGCATAGAAGGGTAAATTAATGACTTGATGTTACAAACGTCAGTGACAGAATTGATATACCCACACAGAAGGTAAATTCATGACTTGCAATAGTGACAGACTTGCTATACCTACATAAAATGGTAAATGAAAAGAAGCCTCTAAAAAAAATTAAGCTGTACTAGCCACAAATCTAAGTTTAGGACTCCATTCATACTTGTTTGTGTTATATGCTCACAGGCCAAAACCGCTAATAACAGTACAGGAATCCATTCATACTTGTTTGTGTTATATACTCACAGACCAATACAGCTAATAACAGTACAGGAATCCATCCATACTTGTTTGTGTTATATACTCACAGACCAATACAGCTAATAACAGTACAGGAATCCATTCATAATGGTTTGTGTTATATATTCACAGACCAATACAGCTAATAACAGTGCTGTGAATGGCACATGATATGCCAGTATGGCTAATAACAGTGCTGTGAATGGCACATGATATGCCAGTATGGCTAATAACAGTGCTGTGAATGGCACATGATATGCCAGTATGGCTAATAACAGTGCTGTGAATGACACATGACCTTTGACCTCAAAAATCGACATCTTCCTTAACCCATGTGCAAAGTATCTACAAGCATTGGTCAAGGTATGTTACTAATCTTATTCAGTCAGTCAGTGACCATTTTTAATTAGGACCAAGTATATATCATAAGGATTCTTTCGGTGAAAACCCCATGACATGGCGAATCAATCATGGACAGGATTTTCAAGATGGCCAACATGGTGGACATACTGATGTCTGATCAGCAGTTTTCGTTTAGGACTAACCAGACATCACAAGAAATCTGTCTGTCAAACCTTCATGTGGTGTAGCAACAACAATATTTTCAGGATGGCTGATGTATTATGATCAACACCATTTTCATTTGAGCCAAATAAACAACATAAGAAGTCTTTTTAGGAAAATGCCATGTTTGTATATCAATCCATTCAGGAGGATTAGTGATAGTGATACCAAGATTTACAATCTGGCTACCATGGTGGTCATACTGGATGTCAATCAACAACATTTACGACCAACAAAACACCATAAGAATTCTTCCAATGAAACTTCATGTCAATATACCTTTCCATTTATTAGTATCAATAACAAGATTTTCAAGATGACTGTCATGGTGGTCATATCTCATGTCCGATTGGCACCATTTTCATTTAGAACTGATAATTTTGGATGAATGTGTGTGTAGGGATTTTAGGGGAAGTAGCAACATCACACTTGTGCTAGTGGAGACAGAGATGACGGACAACAGGTCTATGACCAATTGATGTAGAACGTAGCATTTTAAGGTCTTTACTTGGTGGCATGTTATCACAATACATTTTTGCTAACTTGGCATATTACATGGGGAACTGGGGAACATACACTTTATTTTTCTTTTCTAACATTTACTGAGATCACATGTGCAAGACTGGACTACTTATTCACTGAAAAAATATACTGATATGGAGTGGGCATAGGGATAACCAGTCTATTTGACCAATCTGATCACCTGAGCAATTGAATTGACTTTATAAATATATTTAGGACAAACAACCAAATGATCCATACCGCAACTGTTTCTCAAAAGACTTTATTGTTCCACAATCATAAAAAAAATTTCCACAAGAAGTAAATAATTTAACTCATGATCAGTTCAATTATGATTTAAATGCATATTGTTTCTGTCATAAAGTGGTGGCTGGAAATTCCCTGCTTTTCCCTAATACATGTATTTGCAAAATTAAAGTGGCTTTCCAGATTTATTTTTTTAAAAACTTTTTCATAATTTTCTGGTAAAATGGGAACCCAGGCTTTATCTTTGTTTTGTGCTCATATCTGGGGACACCTACATTTTCTCAGCACTGAGTAGTCTGAATGGTAGTGATGTGCTACCACACACACACACCTATACCATATTCCCAGACAGTGTTGGAAGGTTTTGAGAGACTCAGAAAGTGTTTTGATGTCCCAAGGGGGGTGTCAGAGTGTGTAACAAAACATGTGACATTATTGATTTGAGAATAATCTATCGTTTCATGCAAGTCACACAAAATAACATTTGGAAATTCAGATCTGAATAAAAAAAATAAACTTGTCTGTTTTTTCAAAGCACTTACAAAGAAAGAAATAGTTGGTGGACTTAGCATTGTCATACATCAACATCATATGCATGTGCAAACACTTGAACAATCACAACCACACTGATATTAAATGAAAACATACATCAAGTTTCATTCTTTAAATTCCATTGGATGGCAACGTATGTGCTTAATTTGATGCAACCTTTGCTGCTCTCAATAATTCAGTAGGGGCTTTGAAGGTAATGCAAGTGTCATTAGTGTGCATCTTTGCACTCACTAGAGACTGTATGGTACTGTTGTCCAAACTTCCCTGTTGTGTTCTCAGGGTGAATCCTTGTTAGAACCAAGTTGTCTTGATGACCAGAGTGTTTGCATTGTCAGAACTCTATCAGATGCAGTTTTACCATGAGATACACTTGTCTCCATAGAAAAATGAATATCACATTTAGGACTGACCATTTTATTGGGGTAAGGAGAAGAACATTATTTAAAATTTAATGGGATCTTTACAAGTAATACAGAAGTAATAAATGCCTCTGTCCAATTCAGGTGTTAGCACTTTATCAACATAAATGTGAGTATGTGCTTATTATTGTCTTTCAATCAATCTATTTTATGGCTAAAATCATCCTGAACAGCATAGGTCAATTAATAGTTAGTATTTCAACAAGATTAAAATAATGAATAATAATAATGAGAACTAATCAGTGTATTGAATATGCTATATGATTATGGTGCTCCTATTTTGATGGACAACATTTCAGAATGATAAAATAGTATACACAACAAATGAAATGTTCCCCCTTACTGCTGTGCTTCTCAAAATTCTATCCGTCTGGAGTTCTGAAATTTATTTTTGCTGGGCTTTGCTTGCTTTGCTGATAGTGTATTGCTTCCTGAATTGAACTTTCAAAAATAAACCCCACTTCTACACTTTTCAAATACAGTGGTTTTTATCATTGCTTATAATTTGCCTGTGATGTGATAGTTAACATGTAAGCAATAATATGAGCCCATGTGATTCTAACAGCTAATTATGTTTTGCAATTTACATACGGAGTAAAAATCTGGCATGAAAGAGACATGCTATATTAAAGACAGCTTCAGCATTCTCATTCAATGCAGTGATGTGTCATAACATAACAAATTAGTGAAATGGACTCTCCCACAGCAAAATTTGACTCCATACTTCCCTGTAGCAGTCCTAGATATTGTCAGCCAATTAATCTGAAAGGTGGTTGTTTATCTCAAACCACACTACATCTTAATTGCCTGTATATCAGCTCTATGTCCTATGAACTTTGAGCAGGATTGTTTACTTTCATTCATAATGATTACAGGCATGATTATATTGCGATGGTCAAGAAAAAAAACTTTGTGGCAAAGATACCTGAAAATGGTGTTTTTCGAAACACAGCTCTTTCCAAAATTGTGTTTATGATGTGACACGGCATGTTATGGCACCCACACACCCATTCACACACGCAGAGTGATAACTTCATGTGGCCATCAATTCAGAACAAGTATCAATAACAAAATTTTCAAGATGGAGACCAGTGCATAAATATTTGATATCCGATCAACACCATTTTTTAAGGACAATCATATGAGTTTTAAGAAAACCCATATGCTGCTGACTATTCTTTCAAGTTGTATGTGGCAAAAACTGGAAGATGAAGCAGTGGTGACTCATTAGGTAATGAACTTGATTCAAGACCAAGATCACAAGTTCAATATCCTAAAACTTGATGAGCTTGTGTGGGCAACTAAGGTGTGTCTTCGGTAATGATGCTTTAATTCCAATTGTCACAGCACTAAATAACCTATTTTTGTTGATGTGTTGTCAAACACAAAAACAAACCATTCATGAGTAATAATAACAAGATTTCCAAAGTAGCCATAATGGATATCCCACAGACACTATTTTCATTTTGGACAAACCATGCAACTTTAGAAGAACTTCAGTGAAAACTGCATAATTTGCAGATATGACCACCTGTTCTGGAGGGTAGTGAAAACGAGATTTTCAAGATGGCCCCCACAACAGCAATAGTGTGTGTGTGTGTGTGTGTGTGTGTGACACCATTTATTGATTACTAACTAGACCTTGGAATCAATGTGTGGGCAAAGTTTCTTAGCAATCAGTAGTTAGGATGAATAGTGACAATAAATTTGTCCTAATGGATGACAGCCAGTGAATGACAGAACACTGCATAATCTATGAACTGCAGAGCTAACAAAATGGGAAGTAACTGTTTCAAAATATGCAGGAACCAGATTTGTTTAAACCACATGGTGGGAAGGTAACATTTCCATAAGACACAATGCTCAAACATGAATGCACAGTAAAACAATTTCATGCATTTCTTTGACTTACAATTTAAGCAATTTCTCCATCAATTCTGGCACAATGAATGGATTAGTCTTTAAAAATTATATTAATTCTAACTATTTTCGGCACTAGATAAATATTTGTCTTACCCCCGTTATAGAACCATATGACAAATCATTTAACAGTATGCTCATTTGTTCCCACACGAGTCAGAGGTCAAGGAGTAAATTTTCAGTCAGCAACTCCCAAGGACACATTTCTATCAAGAATTTCTCAGGATTTATTTTTAAACTTTTTACACAGATAAGACTTGCACTATACTTTTGCCTGACTGTAAATGATCTCCACAAGTTGTCTCCCCTTAACATTTGCTCACTTTCAAAAATAAAGATCACAAATGATATCTTTTATAAGTACTCAGATCCATGTTTTAAATAGATATATTTATATTAATCTGATAATTAATAATAATTAGATACATTTATATTAATCTGATAATTAATAATAATTAGATACATTTATATTAATCTGATAATTAATAATAATTAAACAGATACATTTATATTAATCAGATAATTAATAATAATTAAATAGATAGATTTATATTAATCTGATAATTAATAATAATTAGATTTATATTAATCTGATAATTAATAATAATTAGATACATTTATATTAATCTGATAATTAATAATAATTAGATACATTTATATTAATCTGATAATTAATAATAATTAGATACATTTATATTAATCTAATAATTAATAATAATTAGATACATTTATATTAATCAGATAATTAATAATAATTAAATAGATACATTTATATTAATCTGATAATTAATAATAATTAAATAGATACATTTATATTAATCTGATAATTAATAATAATTAGATACATTTATATTAATCTGATAATGAATAATAATTAAATAGATACATTTATATTAATCAGATAGTTAATAATAATTAGATAGATACATATATAGTAGTCAGATCTGTCTTTTAAATCCATTTCATTCCCAAGAAACAACTCAACACAAGCAAACTAATGGATCAAGACAACAAATGATGAAGATTTTAACTATAAAAATGGCAGTTCATGAACTATAACTATAAAAATGGCAGCCATCAATGATCAAACATCTTCTAAGAATTCCATGAATGCCCAGTTATAGTTTTATAAATGGACCAACTGTAAAAGCATACTGAGTAAATAATAAGATATAATCTACAGACTTTCAAAGATTTAATTCTTGTTTAAATTGTTTACAGTCAAATATTTAAAAATTACAAGACACAGAATAACGATATAAATACATGTGTACTTTTTTGTAGTGCAGATTAAGCATCACTTCATTTGTACTATGATTGTTAATGTGAAAATAACTCCAATATTCCAAAATGTTTTGTTTACCTAAATAATAAATAAATTTTATTAAATACATGTCTGAATGTATTAGGGCTGTTCCAGTCAAATATACTTGGGACCCAGGCTGCCAATATGGTGGTGCTCTATAGTTTCATATTCTGCATAGGGTTAGATTTTTAAAGAAAAATATTTCCCCCATTTTTCTCATTGGTTATACTGGCTATTTAAAAAGACCTTGTATATCTTGGGTCTTGTTAACAGAATATTTTATTCCTTTATTTTGGTGAATGATTGATGGGTGTAATATGGGTTATAGAGTATACAGCTTGGCCTTACTTCAGATGTGCACCTATCAAAACACTGCTAGCTCTGCTTGGTCATTTTCACTTCCTGGACTTCGTAGGTAAATTGTGAAAAAAAAGATGATAACTTTTTTTTGACATTTTATATATTTTGTAATTACTTCATTGCACCAATTGCCGGTATTACCTGGTCTGGCAAAATTCCTTTTCCCTATTTTAATAACTGCTAAAGATAGTGTACTTTGGACAAATTCAAGCCGATATTTTGAGCACATGGGAGAAGTCATTTTGGTTAGCTGTATGCTTAGATCTTTTCCAATTACCACAAGTTCAATATCCAAAGAAATTTCAACCACAGGACATGAAAGTAACATTCTCTCCATTGTGCATGTAGCAAATGTAAGCAATTTCACCTTTACACCTGTCACTCTCTCAAAAATTCATAATATCCCTGGATTGCCCCCTAGATGCAATTTTGAATTATGTGTCATGTTCAAATGAACTCTTCAAATAATCAGAGTATGCTGGCAGTGCCCTCCCTTTGTACCATGTTTAAGAAGTGCCCTCCCTTAGTACCACGTATGTTTAAATGAAACAACCCTTAGAGTGTAAGTTCAACATGTCAATATGTTAATAACAAGACAAATTTTAGAATTACTAAAAGAAAATTATGGCATGAAAATTCATTTGTGGAAAGACATTGTTACAGGTAAGATGTTGTAACAATAATTCATTTTTATTACTAATGAAGTTTATTTGTAAACTGAACATATTCAATATACAAATAATAAATTCATCAGTGATTCAAGATCTTTGAGATATCTGTAGCAAAATAAACGTAAAACAAAACTATCTGCCGTTCACTTTCTACTTAAGTTAACATGAAAAATATACATGCATTTATTTATGATCAAAATAATGATATGTTCAGACTACCACCAACACCAAACAAATAATAACTATACCAATATAATGAAGATTCAAAAAGTCATTGATTTAACAGAAATATTCAGCTTTAAGTAAAATTAAATCCTAAATAGGTAGATATGACAACTTGTAATATTTCATTTTTGAAAAGACCCACACAGACACTAAGCAACCTTTTTATCTTTCTGCAATTCAACAGAGTTTTTTGTAAACACTGCAAAGATAAATTTTTCTACAAGATTAGAGTCTCTATCAGTGAGAAGATTATCATTCTGTTTTGAATGTATCAAGCAGCATAGTGACCAAGACTAGTTGTGATACATTTCATTGTAATGTTCTATTTGAGAGATGGCTGGCAGTGATCAATTTCTCTATTCGGTCTAGTACTCTACTCAAGTGAAGCCTGGCAGTTGTTTAGTACTGTATTCAAGTGATGGCTCAAAGTGATCAAGTACTGTATTCAAGTGATGGCTGGCAGTGATCAAGTACTATCATTCAAACTTGCACAGAACATCTGAACTTGAACTGATATCATAGTTAATACTGAGTGAATACACCATCATACAGCTGTACTTACAGCATAGTTAACACTGAGTGAATACACCATCATACAGCTGTACTTACAGCATAGTTAACACTGAGTGAATACACCACCATCTAGCTGTACTTACAGAGGGTGCAAAATCCTGAAAATTTGTTATATTAAGTTAAAAAGTGAACTGATCTGCATAATTTGAGACCAATAACAATTTACTTATGAACTTGTAGTCAAATTATCTGTGTATACAAATAGGCAGCTCATCTAGAGCTCTGGCCTTCAATAATTTAGTAATCTTCAATGTTCTTAGGCCAATCAGCAGCAGTGGGTCTACAATAGGTTTTCTATCACACTCTATATCTAATTTACACATTGGTTGATGCTGCTGCTATAGTATCGTTGCTCCATCACATCTTTGGAAGGTTCTAACATACAACATGATTTAATATTTTTTAACTAACAAGACCATTACTAAAAATATACCTAAACATTTTTTCTTTCTTGCAACCATTAATATTATATATATTATTATATAAAACAATATTATTATAATAATAAATTATTAAAATAATATTATTACATAATAGCATGAATGTGATAATTTGTGTAATAATAAATAAGGTCTTATACATTTTACATAAGTTTGAAGTCATGTAATTAAATGACTTGAAAGATAATTGTTTATTTCATGTGAAGAACTTGTGATATGAGTCACTCTTTACCCATATTCCTTTCCAACAAGCCATTTTTATCATACCATAAATATGTATTTAAACAAAATACACTCTAAACACTTTCAAGCACACAGACACATATGCAAAATTAAAAAACTCCATGCATCCACATACCAAAAAGGTAAAAACTACCAATATATAATATATTGAATATCACTAAATTCTAAGTATAGAACTTGTACAGAATTTGTGTGAAGCTCGAAATCATAAACAAATGTTCATGTTTAGACTTTAGTGTTCCAAGCTGTGAATTAAAATGTTAGCTAACACTTTCTAATTAATGTATATAACGCATTTCACGCCAAAAGAATCTAATAGATAAAATTTAACTCATAGCACAATCCCGTGTTTTACTCATATTCCACATTAGGGCGCCATCTTTACAGGTGACTATGCTGAAACAGAGCAGAGAATTGACCAATCTGATACACAACTATGTTGAAATTGAGCATAAAAGTGACCAGTCTGATACATGACTATGCTGAAATAGAGCATAAAGGTGACCAGTCTGATACACGACTATGCTGAAATAGAGCATAAAGGTGACCAGTCTGATACACGACTATGCTGAAATAGAGCATAAAAGTGACTAGTTTGATACATGACCTGTACTATCAACCTCAGCTGATGGTACAGAACTGGGAAAATGCAGACATAGAAACAAATACCAAACATTTATTCGTCAAAAAAAATTAACTACCATTATGCATATATGGCTGAGGTTTAATTAATATCACAGGGCTTGAACTAGGGTCAGAAATGGGAGAAGTGACTCTTTGATCCAGAAAAAAAAAAACAAGATGATCTACATGTTTGGCATTGCTGTGAAACAAGACTCTGACCCCTAGGTTTAAAGGGCAGAATGAATTGTTTTTGTTTCATAATGATCCATTCCAAAGGATTTAGGAAATAACAGCATATGAAAAACTTTATCCAAAACCTTAATGCAAGTTTTCTGTGACTATGACCTTGACCCTAAGGTCAAGGGGCAGGTGTGCATGTCACTGAATGAGCTGCGATTCATTAGAATTATCGAGGGATCTAGGAAATACACAAACAAAAATCTTCAACCGAATTGTTCACACCGCTGCATCCAATGGTGCTGCAGCTATCAGAAAAGTCACTGCTACATCTCCCACCAAAGTCATCTCGACAAAAAAAAGCGCCCTTCAAAAATGAATAGTTTGAGGGTGAAGTTAGGGAGAAATAAAGTTTAAATATAATTTTCATTTGCAAATATATATTTATTGAACTGAAATATCAGTAAAACTAGCTGTTACTCTGAACAACATAATCTTTTTTCATGATCAACAACAGAATGTTCTAAAAATATTCTGAAAGAAAAGACTACAGTGCTGAAAATTCCTAATGCATGATTCAGATGTACATTCTGATAATACAAATTCCTAATGCATTATCAGTCACATTCTGATAATACAAATTCCTAATGCATTATCAGTCATGATTCTGATAATACAAATTCCTAATGCATTATCAGTCATGATTCTGATACTACAAATTCCTAATGCATTATCAGTCATACATTCCGATACTACAAATTCCTAATGCATTATCAGTCATGATTCTGATAATACAAATTCCTAATGCATTATCAGTCATGATTCTGATAATACAAATTCCTAATGCATTATCAGTCATACATTCTGATAATACAAATTCCTAATGCATTATCAGTCATACATTCTGATAATACAAATTCCTAATGCATTATCAGTCATGATTCTGATAATACAAATTCCTAATGCATTATCAGTCATGATTCTGATAATACAAATTCCTAATGCATTATCTGTCATACATGATAATACAAATTCCTAATGCATTATCAGTCATACATTCTAATAATACAAATTCCTAATGCATTATCAGTCATGATTCTGATAATACAAATTCCTAATGCATTATCAGTCATACATTCTGATAATACAAATTCCTAATGCATTATCAGTCATACATTCTGATAATACAAATTCCTAATGCATTATCAGTCATACATTCTGATAATACAAATTCCTAATACATTATCAGTCATGATTCTGATAATACAAATTCCTAATGCATTATCAGTCATACATTCTGATAATACAAATTCCTAATGCATTATCAGTCATACATTCTGATAATACAAATTCCTAATGCATTATCAGTCATGATTCTGAAGTACTTTTCAGACACTGGTCAAAGACTGAAATAATCCAAGAATATCTATACATATTCTATCAAGAATTTGAAAAAAATGTATTTTTTTAAAAACAGTTTTGCAAAAATATTAAGAACTTCTTTATTCCACTTGACAATATGTTTCTTTATTCATTCTTAACTTGTCACTCAGTGGTTGCTAATAAGTGGCAAATACAACCCCCAAGTTTTCTCAAGGACCTTTCATGGAGTTTCAATATAATTCCATTTTCTCAAGGCATTTTTTTTTCTTACTAAAACTGAACTTTAACCAAGTTATTTTGTTCATCAATGCATAAATACAAACTTTCTCCATGTTATTTTCTTTATCACTGCATACATATAAGCGTTCTCCTTATTGTTTTGTTTATCACTGCATAAATACAAACACAAGTAAAAGAAAAAGCATAATCAGTGTACCACTAGAGCAAAGGGAAAACGTTTTGTGCATCAACTGATCAACCATATTTTATCCCATTTGAAATTTTAATTCTTTCATTGTTTTAAAATAAAGAAGTAAAATTTAAAAACTGATATGAACATATTTCTTTTTGAATATTAACATTTTGTATTCCCTCTGAAAAAATTAAGTTCAAGGACTTTTCAAGGATACCATGTTTCAGTGGGAGGGGGTCATCACTGAATCATTGACAGAAGTGGAGATCACTTACCTGCATTACAAAGACCACTTCTGGACAAAAGAAAGGATTCTAGTTACTTTTCAGGTACAAATCTGAGCCCAGCAGAAGCTAACATCAGACGAAAATAAAGCCAAGGCCCATTATCAATGTTTTGAGGTCGTGCAATATGTGGAATTAAGGCCCTTTATTAGTGTTTTAAGGCCACTGAATAGATAGAGTAAGACCCTTTATCAGTATAGTGAGGCCAGGCAATATGTAGAGTTAAGGCCCTTTATCAGTGCATTGAAGCCAGGCAATATACAGACTTAAGACCCTTTATCAGTGTACTGAGGCCAGGCAATATATAGAATTAAGGCCCTTTATCAGTGCATTGAAGCCAGGCAATATATAGAATTAAGGCCTTTTATCAGTGTTTTAAGGCGAGGCAATATGTAGAGTTAAGGCCCTTTACCAGTGTACTGAGGTCAGGCAATATGTACAGACATGGTTAAGAGAACTCCAATGTAAATTTTAATGGCTGGCCATCAAAAAGAGCCACTGCTTGTGGCTGCTAAAGTTTCATTGGTACCTGAAGCACAGGACTAAATTAAATTTAAGTCTAATATTAAAGCTGCATTCCTTCCAAAGATTTTGAAACATCACATGAATATGTGTCTCTATTAATTTGGAATAATGAAAGTATATTTCAAAAATAAACATTAAAGTGAATAATGAAAGTGTATTTCAAAAATTAAACTACAAAAAGAGAATAATGAAAGAGCATTTCAAATACACACATTGAAGTGACACAGTAATGAGACACAAAATGTACATGTCATGTCAGTCTGACATGACTCTTGAGAGGGACTGCAGCTTTAATTTTAGAAATGAAATGATGCTGTAGAATAATCTCAAACTTGCCTTAAAGATCCCCTGTATTAAGCAACAACCTACCTTAAACAACCACCTTTATAAGGTCCTACAAAAATTTTTTTTGAAACTGACCTTTATTAACCAACCACCCATCTTAGTAAAACACTTTTACTAGGTTCAATAACATATTATGTAGAAATAAACCTTTATTAAGCAACATCCTGCCTTAAACAACCATCTTTACAATGTGCCACAAACACGTTATGTAGAAATGAACCTGTATTAAGCAACTACCCCTATTAAAGGGTCACTTTTGGAACTTCCTAGAGGTTGCTGCTTAACCAGGTCTGATTCTATACATGCAACAGAGTTGACGTCTACTCATACTGGCCTATCAAAAACATCATGTACACGCCTACTAAAATAGCCAGTATTTCTTTCACGGACTGTCCCATCTTGGTCTCCTCCAACAGCTCTGGAATAACAGAGACAGTTGCAATGTAGATGAATCCACCAGCAGTGAAGGGTAAAATCCAGGCAGTTGCCATTTCTCCGATTCCCTCGGCAACTAGGCTGGATAGTGTTCCCAACATAGCACCAACTGCAGTTGAGAACTGAAGTATCATGGCCTGTTGGAAACAGAAATGTAACGATCTGTTATTTATTTATATGTAGTGATACATTTACGACCAGAATGAAATATTTTTTTCTATTTGGAAAAACTAAACATATTGTCTACTGACTAACAGTTCTCCACTGAATTCTGAAAGTTGCAGTCCTGGACATCTTCCTTGGAAAAAGTGTCAGTCCCATTCAAGAGTCCCAATAATGCTACTTTTTTCCTAAGCAATAATTCCGAACACTGTATTATTTGATATTACAATAAATTGTGTATTATTTGATATTACAATAAGTTGTGTATTAATTGATATTACAATAAACAAAAGAACATTAGGACAGTTGATAACCATCATTGATAACTGTCACAGTGATATTGTAACAATCTCAATACCTTTCATTAATTTTGTGTGCAGCCAGATGAAAAGGAAAAGAGTATTACTTTCCCATATTAATTTATTGAATTAGGTTCATTCCACTTAAAATCAATGAATTTTCCAAAACACCAGTGTTGCACCTAGAACATGGGCCTGCAGATTCCCATAGATTTTTTTGTCCGACGTTCCCAAATTTTGACCCCGTGTGCCTGTTGGATGCACCTTTTGTCTATTTTAGTTCAGAGAAAAATATCTTGAAATCCCCTTGGTGAACATCCATAACAAAAGGCCATGTAAACTGCGAAACTTGTACATACTGAATTCTATGTCCTACGTTACTTGTCAATGTTCACATCAGTGTGGACGATATATGAATAGTATAGGAGAGGCCTATTTATGATCTTATCTGTTTTAGAATATACCATAATCAGCCAATGCATACATGTTTCCATATGTAATTACTGCCAGAAGGATAACTGATCAAAACTAAAAGTGGTTAACACTCCATTATTTCTTGAATCAAATTTGTTTGCATAGCACAAAAACAAGAAAGCAGTCTGTCTGTAAATACTAGCTTAGAGGTATATGTGCAATTTAAAAATAATTGCCACTTACTTCAGCAACCCTGAAAAAGAAAGATTCATCAACAGAGAGCACATATCAACATGGCAGTCAAGTGATACAGCTCTATTCTCAATGACAATAAGAAGTTTCGTAATGATTTTAATGCTCACAATTTTGCAGAAAATAAATAACTTTCCTATCAATTTCATGCAGGTATGATGAAAAGTCTTTGAAGTTTTGCTAGACCTGCTAGTAAATGTCAATAGGGTGGGAAGGGTCAGAGGAAACTCAGACTAGGGAAGCATGATCATGAGAGACATTTCATGTGTTTCACAGGCAATGGTAAAATTCAGACGATTCTTGATCACTATGATTTCTTGAAAACAGTATGACAATTTCAATATCAGTCAGTACTGGATGCCAATATGGCACTTGATGAATGGAAGTTTGTAAAAGAAGTACTCAGAGTTTGTAACTATCCAAGTACAGTTTTCCAGCCCTATGGAGAATGCTTGCAGCCAATCATACTTCAAACTTACCAAATCTGATAAAGTTAATACAGTTTGTTCTTGTCTTTCCTCTCCAGTTACATGTGAACATGGACTTGACACACAGAATGCAGTGAAATGCAACAGATTATCAGAAGATGGATTAAGTGTTGGATGAAAATCTTTCTAAACGAAAGGAGAGTTGATTATGACTTTTTACATGGCTTTATGATATGGAGAGCAGAGAAAGACAAGATTGTTTTAATAATCAAAACGATACAATGGTAGTCTTACATGTAAACTTAAGTAAAGATCTGCATGCTACAAAAAGTACACATGTACTTTGAGGTTTTGTTTTATACTCTTGCAACAGTTCTCTTGTCCCACGGAAATGTAGTGTCATTTAAATGTGGTTCCTAGGGACACACTGTCGCTTACCCACAGAATGCTAGCTGGTGCAACAATGAAGACACTCATTTCATCTGTAAGCAACACAGCATACTACATTCACTTTTGTTCTTTAACAAACTTGAATGAATTTCTACTCTGCAGGTTTATAATCAACATCCTCAAGTTCTGGACCAGGTTGTTGTTTTCTTCATCAAAACTATATGCATCTTCTAATTTCTGTCTGCCAGTCCTGTGAGAATCATGTTCACTGCTTGACACCAAGAAATTATCTAATGGTACCATCAGAATAGTACAATTATGATAGTCACATGAAAATTAATGTCTCTGTACACAGCACCAAAAAATTTCTAACTTTATTATGATTTATCCAAATTTTATGATTAATTTTATGATTAATATAGGAGTTCATATATCTCTGGCAAACAAAGAGTCTTAAAATATTGGCACTATTTTTCTAAGTATGATATATGATAAAGTACAATTGTTCTGAACATCTGGTAACAATTTATAATATGATGGATTAAAACTGAGCAATGGTAACCAAAGAGGTGACCAAGAACATGCTGTTGCAGCATAACAAGTGAGGAAGCTTAGATGATGGTTGTGACACACAAAGTTGCCATCCAGATACATGGTTGTAACACAAAGTTGCCATCAAGATACATGGTTGTAACACACAAAGTTGCCATCACGATACATGGTTGTAACACACAAAGATAATGCCTGACATTATCAAAGAGACACTTCAATTCTACTTCCAGCATGTGTGACTAATTGCTACTGTGTGAAGCAATAAAATTCAAGCACAGATTTTTCTGCATTACAGATGTTAATGCAAGCTTTTATTTCTTTTTGTTCAAACTAAATTAATAACCACATGTTTGCCTAGTGACCAGCTTGGTTTGGATTTTGCTTCTTTCTGTTTGTAGATGACCACAAGTCATAAGCCATGCTGAAGTTGAAGGCTTTCACTCAAACCAAGCCATCAAATTAAATAATTTAAAGTAGTCTTTTTAAGCACCTAAACTATTTACTTTATAAGCAAACAATGAATCAAGTTGTGAATTGTATGTGGATTAAGTTGGCGATGGAGAGTGATGACAGTGGAATGAGATTACTTAGTCAAAGTTTCCTCTGACCCTTTCCACCCATCTAAGATATTTTGACATTTATGTTCTGGCATGGGATCAGGGCCAAATGGCTATCCAAAAGCTGGAATTCACCACCACCTGGAATTCACCAAATGGAAAAAGTCAGATTCATGAAGAACAGAGCAGTGCTCAGCAATGTTTTTGTTGGTTAAATGCAGGTCAGAAATGCATTCATTTCATTATCTTTCGAAGTATTGTCTGCAACATAGTTTTCCTTGCTTTATGTAAACCATGCATTGATGATAATGACTGATTAGCATTTCCAGACTTTTTCCACCCTAGTGAGTATTAAGTACTGGTACTTGTGCAACCCTAGCAAGATCTTAGCATGCACCTCATCCCATTACTATCACAAAGACTTTGATAACATGCAAACTAAGTGACTAATACTCACTTTGCAAACAAATCAATTAAAAGACAAATTCAAAGACAAAAAAAGGCTTGCATTTAGAGGACTGAGCAGTTGGAAATTTCATGCATCTAAAAATGATAATGTGTGCGTTTATGCAAAATTTGGCATCCTGGAGAATCCTGTGACCACTTTTTTAATCCTGTTATTTAACCACTAGTACACAACTTTTACTGTATTACAAAATAACCTGGAACAAAACCACCCACTTTCCTTTCATACCACCATTCGTTTGAGTTGTTTTCTATCATGGCATATTCCTGTAATTTTATATTTAACATTTTATTTAGTTTTGTTCATTATGTTGCTATGTTATTTTCTTTAAACAAAAACTAAACCTTTTCCATAATCCATAAATTATAAGAATCGATGAAAAAATCCTTTTATTTCAGTTCAGTTGAAAATTTTTCATGAACAAAAGGATACATGTGCAACCAGAGGTCTCGGAAACGCTTAATCTTGCATATTTGGATGTAATTTTTTTTATCTGGGATGCTGAGCATCACTTATACAGGAGTCCTCTGTATGCACGCATTTGCCAGACAGCAAATTCAAGGGCTTGCCAGTCCTACTTCAACCACCTGCTGAGTGGGAAAATGTGCTGATCAATTGATCATTTTAGCTGTGCTGATATTTACGAGAAAATTCTGTGGCTGAAAGACCCCCAGAAGTAGATGTGACTGTAAGAGAACATTTGAAGAACATGACCCAATAGCTTGGCGGCAAGTTCAAAGACTTTACTAGCTGCAGAGTCTTGGGAAAATGTGCTGATATTTACAATGCGTGGATTCAGAGGCAGAAAGACCCAGTGATGTACCTGTGTATAAGAGTACATCAAATGAACAACTTACACTATTGTGTTCGTTTCTAAGTGTCGCCAAATAAGTAGCGTATATGGCCTCAAAATCAAGACATGCTGAGAGTTAGACAAAATGCTGTTTGCAAATCTGGATAGGTATTTTGGGGTTAAATGGCAAATTAATGAAGATTGTAATGAGATTCAGCAGAGTGCTAGAAGTTGCTAGAACTGATATTTCAAATGGAACACTGTGTGTGATGCCTAGTTTAGTACTTGGAATAAGACCTTTCCTTTGCCTAACATAATTCACTCTCACTCTAATGGACAAACAAGAGCTACATGTCAGTGGTGTAAAGAAGTTGGAAAATTAACTCAGTGGCAACCACTGGTTTTACTCATCTGGAAATTTAGCCACTTCAGGTATGCCCAATATGCTTCTGGTAGGGGACTGCAACTTTTGCTGGTGGGACTTGTTTTTTCCAAAACAGGAGTCCTGGACTCCCAGTTTTAAAATCCTAGTGAGACCTTTGGCAACTGAACTGTTTTACAAGCTTTAGACAGATGTTTGATTACACCTGTGTCCAAATTGTTTTGACCCTGAAATGTGCAGCAAGCTTTGACTTTACAACAGCTGGCATCGTTAAGCAATAGCAACTTTCTTAACTCTGAATTGACAAATTTAGTAAGTACAGTAAGAAGTACCATACCTTTCTCTTGGTACAGCCAGACTGCACAAGGATAGCAAAGTCTCCAATTTCATGTGGAATTTCATGCAAGAATATCGTTATTGTGGTGATGATCCCTAAATTTCTGCCAACAAGGAAAGATGCTCCTATAGCCAGCCCATCTGTGAAATTGTGGGAAAAGTCAGCAACTAGATTCAAATATCCAGCCACTTTGATATCTTCCACAGGTTCTTCTAAAAATAAAAAAAATGAAATGGAGAAAGTCTGGTATAAACAAATTCTGCCCCTTGCCCACATGACCCATGAAAATGATAACAGACAGGCAGTAGTAATGTTATCATAATATCACAGTTAAGATGTACAATACTGTCGTCAGATTTTGTATGACGATGGTAACTGTAAAATACAGATTGGGGATATTTTATAAATTTGAAATCCCCACAAAAAGCTAAAGGCTGGACTTAAGAAAACAAGCAATTAGCCAATGTATCTAATTAACAGATAATCCTAAACACTGCAATTATGATGTGAAAAGACACACATCAGAAAAAAGATACAAGGTTTAAATGAATGTGTATGTAAGCACCTGCAATTGACTGAGAAATAAACAATG